>JNBS01000300.1:0-15493 GCA_002081575.1 Thraustotheca clavata | reverse complement strand
AAGAAGAAGGTATGGCAACAACCAAAAAGTTAATTTTTTGTATTCCTTGGTTTGAATTCACCCTGCAAACAAGTGCTTTTATTTAATACCGAATTCTATTAAAAGTGGCAAAATTGGTACTGCAGATGCTCTTTCTGCTGCTATCAAAGTAAAGCAATCAACCGAATACATGATATTCAAGGGTAGTTTCTTTACTGATGGAAAACGAAAGTGAAGTATTGCCATTGTGGACAAAAGTTGCATCATCGTCAAAACTTCATACGCTTCATTTACTTGTGGATCCATCGTCTGTTCAACTTCTAATTGATGTCGTTCGTATTTTAAAATCGTCAAAAACACACTGAATTATATATCGATGGACAATGCTGGCTGGAAGAAGAAAATCCTTCAATTTGGCAAATCCTTTATCAAAGATTTAGCCAATCTATCAAAAAAACTCAAGAGTTTGACTTTGAGAGGCTTAGTATTTCAAGGTCAATATTTCGCGAGGACTTTCAAGGTTGTTCAACATGACTTTTGAAGCATAAACCACAAATGTTAACACTTAAGGATGGAAAACTCATTGGTATCGCTTTTCGAACGATCGATGTGTCCAATCTCATTAAATTTGTCCATAAAAATGACTTGGAATGGCTTGATGTTTGGTGTCCAATAAGTCCAGAATTATATGCTTAGTTCTTCACCAATTTTTTACAAGAATTGTATCCGATGAAAAACCTAAAGAGATTTACAAATAGGGGATTCCTAATAAATGCTAGATGCTGTGGCCAACTTGCTGTCATTATGCAACGCCTTGAAGAGCTTACTCTTATTGGAACGATATTTGTGTTTCTATCTTGGCACAAACATTACCACAATGCCCTCGTTTAAATTCATTAACAATTGCTAAACAAAAAATTCCGATGATAGTGCGATTGCGATTGCTCAAGCATTTTCTAATGGCAGCATCGTTCAATCTCTTGATTTAAATTGCAACTCTAATGGAAATACTGGTGTTACTTCATTTGCATCTGTGATGGCTCGATTAAGCAGCATTGACTTGGCAAAAATCAAATTGGTTATGAAGGAGCTATTGTTATAAGCAATGCAGTATAACACACAAATCATGCCACAATCAAACTGAATTTGAATGCTCTAACAAATGAAGGTGTTAAATCTATTATCAATGAACTTAAATTTTGCAAATGTCATTATAGCACAATTGAAATGAAAAATATTGTGGAATCACAAGCACCTGATTTGAACAAAACCCTGAAGCTTATAACCTCTACTATGTAAAAATGGGTATATTGTCGATTTGATTCCACTCTCGCAGATGAAGAAGACTCGGATTCCGAAATGGGTTTTTTTGCAGTTCTACGGCCATAGGCATAATTACACAATGGAAAACAATAACTTTTGATTTGATATGCATAATTTCATGACTAATTTTTCAAGAGAAAATACTATCATTATCTTCATGATAAAGTATTGATACAATTCACTATTGAATTCAAATTGATTTTTTAGATGTATTAATGGTAATTTGAGGACACTTTTGGATTCAAATTAATTTTTAGATCTATTACAGACAGTAATTGTAATTTCTATGAGGATTTTCAAATTTGATCTTTAGGGCAATTCCAGCGATAAAACCAAACCCAAACTAAACCAAAGTCCTTTGCATCATTGCACACTTTAAAGAGTGTCTTTCATGTCCAGTCATTTTAATTTTTATGAATAGTCAAATATCACGTTTTGTAGGGCATTACAAACAAAGTTCACTCAGTCAATTTGAATTCAAAAATCACACTTATCGGCAAGTCCAATGGTTACCTTAAACTATATTTCTGACAAAATAAAGTTCAGAATAAAGCACAAAATAATCACCGTGGTGAGGACTACATAAGTCTAGACTACTTTCAAACTATTCCAGAGACGTTGCTGACATAATCCTCCATCTTGATTACTACCCTAAAATGTCTCTCTTTTATAGAGTGTAGTGAATTGATAATTTGATATGCATGGCGAAGTTGATGGCGGGAAGAAGAAACGAGCGATTACAAGGTATAGAACTAGAGTACTGTTGCCAGAATTGATTGAATTGATTGCAAAGTACTTACCAACGAGCAGTGATATGTTTAAATTATTAACAGCAATTCCAGCAAAGTATTTAACCCAAGCTTTAAAAACACTAGAGCAGCTTATGCTTGCAAAAACACCAGAAGACATTGAATTCTATAATGCTTGGTGTTGTCCAATTCAAATTAATCGTAGCCTGTGGCCAGAGCTTCCAATTACTTGTATGCACATTTATGACGATGGCATCGAAGCAATTGAAAGATGTATTTCATTGTACTCTTCCATCATTGTTAATCCATTGTCAAATTGCTTTATAACGATCAAAACAACAGCAAAAATGACAACTCTTAAGCTCCAGTCGTACACAACACTTAATCGTGTCATTGCAATGAATTGTATTTCAAATCTAACACTTGATATTGGCTGTATAATGCATTCGTTAAATGACCAAAACAAGTTAACTCAAGAATGGAAAAACGTGGTTTTATCGCCAAAGCTTGAGAAACTTACATTGATAGTCAGTGCTTGCTCCACGCATCATTTATTTGTTATTATTGCTTTGTTAAAATCGTCAAGAACACTACAGGAATTGCATCTCATGGCGGATAATTGGGGAGTCGATGAAGATCAATTTCCATGGACCAGTGGATTTGTAAAAGACTTAGCAGAATTGTCAAAGAATCTTGTCACTTTATCCCTTCAAAACTTAGGATCACCAATGCCTTATTTTTGTGAGTATTTTAAAGATTGTTCTGAATGGCTTATGAAACAAAACCCACAAGTGATTAAATTCAACTATGGAAATATTTCTGGGATAACACTTATGGCAACGGATATTGATAAAGTTATTGAATGCATTGACGGGAAAAACATTAATGAATTCAAGATAAGTTGCCATGGAGCAGGCACAACGTCATTTACACCTATGCAGAATTTATTGTACGGCTTGTGTAGAATGGAAAACTTGAGGAAACTTAGTATTTCTGGATTTTTACTAAATGTTAGATGCTGTGAGCTGCTTGCGAACATTATACCACGTCTTGAAAAGTGTTGGCTTTTTAATAATGATCTTAATGACGATTGTGGATGTATTTTGGCGACATCATTAGCCAAGTGTGCTCGCTTGCAGCGTTTAACATTAGTTGATCAAATGCTTTCGGACAGGACTGCAATTGCAATTGCTAAATCAATTTCTTGTGGATCATCTCTCCGAACTCTTGATATTTGTTGCAATAGAATTGGCAATCTTGGTGCGATTGCTTTGAGCCAAGTGCTATCTCAACTAGATTGTATTGATTTAACGCGAAATCAAATCGGATATGATGGAGCTATTGCTATTAGCGAAGTGATGTGCGAAACAAGCCATACATCAATCACATTGGATTCCAACCCACTTACAAATAGTGGAGCCAAAGCAATCATTTCAGCTTTGAACAAGTGCAATCCACGACTGAGCTCTGTTAAGATGCGAAATATTATTGAGCCATCGCTTACTGATATTCAAGTAATTCCTTCTTGTGTTAATGTGTTCAGAGCTTTGCCAAGTAAGCGCTGTTGTGATTTACGATGCTACACTGATGATGACTGTGATTCTGATGCTGATGAAAGTGATGAAAGTGATGATAATGATGAAAGTGACTAATTGTAAATGATTTGGTATATCAAATTTACTTGATTTGCCAACAACAATTATTATGTGTGGCTCTTCGTGAATACTAATATGTCTATCTAATTCTTCTTGCATAAAGAATATGCGACCTGTGAAGAGTTTTTTAACCCACCACTCTTAAGTTTATTTGAAATTCAAGTGAGCTCATTAATTGAGCTTCACGTATATCAATTCAACCACACTTAATAGATATTATGAAATCTTTCCCTAACTCTCGGTTTGTGGAATTATTCAAAATCATTGCCTAAATGATTTCAAATTATAATGCGAGGATTTAGAAAATGCCATATCGACAGGAAAATTACTGAACAAATGCCTGGCTTAAGAAAAGTACAAATTGCAGGATTTAAATTAGACGGAAAGTGTTGCACGATATTTGCCATAATTCCTTTAAAAAATTGATTTAACTATGTTGGTACATTTGCTATAGGTGTAGCAATTGATGAAACAATTTTTAAAATGATCAAGTTGGACTTATGCTCTAAGAAAAGTGCCGAAAAGAAGGCAAACCAAATCTGCCACTCGCTCGATAAGATTCCTTATGAAAATTTAATCTTCATCTTATGACATGTTCAGATTCAAACAAGCACATTAAAAGACATCATATTAAGTTAATAATCCTCGTGGAAAAGAAAAATAACACTTAATCGACTAGTGCTGTTATTCGTATATACATTTTCAAAAGAAAATCGCTATTTGTTTATCATGTCGTATTCTACTTGTTTTTGGTACTGTACTTGATAGAACTATTTCGGTGATGTAAACTTGGTACTGAAGTTGGTTGATATGTCACATGACACAAGTATCAAGTTAAGTGGAGTATTTCTGTAACACTTGCAATCACTTCAAAATTGAGATGGCAACAACCACTGACAGCAAGAAAGTTTGTATTGAGAAACAATGTTCGACCATTGTGCTGTCACCAAAATTGATTGAATTGATTGCCGAGTTCCTGCCAACAAGTACTGATATGTACAAAACTTCTACGAGCAATTCCAACCAAGTATTTGACAAAAGCACTTGCAACATTAGAATGAATGATGCTTTTCACAACATCACGCGATATTGCATTTTACAGTTCATGCTGGTGTCCTGTCCAAATCAATCGAAGCTATGGCCCAAATTTCCTTTCAAACCCTACGGCACCGAAGTAGGTGTCTCTCCAGTGTTCTTTTCGTGTTTGTTGTTGTTGAAAGGCTGCATCCATATCAATTGAAAGTGATGAAGTGTTCGTTAAATTATCAAATTCTTCATTTGATAATAAGAAAGGTTGATCAAAAGAGACAATATCGCACGAAATTGTATCGTCATTCCATCTTTCTTTTTTGTAAGCAGAGGAGTACAAAGGTAATATTTCATGAGTGGAGTCAACTACGCCCTGTTACTTTTAAAAGGGCCGAGAGGAAATTTTGGCCACAAGCTCCGATTTATTTGAACTGGACAGGAGTAAGTTTGGTAAAATCTAATGCCTTTGCTGTTGTAAAAAGCATCATACGCTCCAAAGTTGCTGAAGCATTTGTTAAATAATTGGTTGGAATCGCTCGTAAAAACTTGTACATATCTGTGCTCGTTCGTAGGAATTTGCAATCAACTCAATTGACTCATGCGACAATAAAGGCAAATAGCATTGCTTCTCAATACGAACTTTCTTGTTGCCAATGGTTATTATTCGCGTAACAATTGAAAAAATGACAAGGATGCTTTATTATAAAATATCAAACTAGCTTGCTTGATTTTATCAAACAATTATCAAGTTGATACAGGGAAAAGTAGGAGTATAAATTACTCGGAAATTTGTATCGCAATTGACAATGACGATTGAGTATTCTAGAGAGTTAAAGTGGACTAGTGCCTGAAAGCAAAGGGTCCTAAAATCACACATGAGACTAAATGTGTCACTTGCCAACAAAGCCAACAGTCTGAATTCATTTTGAACCTTCAAATGGTTTTAAAAAGAATGGGTTTGAGATTGGTTGATAATTATGGGTATCATCATACGTGTAGTATGGCACAACATGAAAAAAAATTAATGAAAATTCAAAACTAAGTACATGTGTTGAAATCCTAAGATTTTAATTCATCTAATACCATATCAAAAAGCGAGTGTAATAAGTTTTGGGCAAAAATTTGATTTTCAAAATAATGAGTGTCAAGGATACAATCATTCAGTGTCGATGATACATTCATTCACGATTAATATAGTATAGTTCAAAGTTGGTCATTTTGAAATTGACACACAACAACTCAATCAAAATGCAAAATATATCATCTGTGTTGGCACCAGATCTAATGGAAATAATTGTAAGATTTCTACCAACGAGTACTGATGTGTTTAAATTTATAAGAGCAATTCCACCCAAATATTTGACAGAATCACTATTGGCTTTAGACCAATTGATGCATTTTAAATCGGAAGACGACATCAAATTCTACAATCAATGGTGTTGTGCAGTGCAGATAAATCGCAATTTATGGCCTATATTACCACTGAGACCCTTTGGTGACGAAGGAGACCACGCAGATAGATTTGAAAAAGTATTTCCCTTGTATTCCTTTGTACATAACGAACCATGGACATATGGAGAACCTTATAGATGCCACCATGTCACTGCAGGTGGACCCTTTTCAGAAATTAAAAAAATAATTGCTACTGGCAATGTGACATCGCTTCTACTCGATTTATAGACAACATTTGAATGGTTTGGAAAGGATATACCACAGCAATGGAAAGATGTGATGCTTTCGCCAAAGCTGGAAAAACTTATGCTGGATTGTATCCCTGGCGTTCTGATTTGCATTGTTAAAACATTGAAATTGTCACCTGGATTGACTGAATTGGATTTAAGCCGATTTTGGATAACTCCGGCAATCATGACGCCTGACTTGATACAAGATTTGGTTATTTTGTCAAAAAAACTAAAACTTCTCACACTTTACGCTAGCAAGGTAACACCACTCTTTGCCAGTGGCTTTAAGGAGTTCCCTGAAGAACTCGTTGATCAACAATACACTAAGCTTATGTTCAGATATGGAAAGCTTTGTGGTCTTCATTTTGGGACCAACGATATTGCCAGAGCTATTCGATGTATTAGTGAGAAGGATCTCATTGATTTTGAAATACAACTTAATGAATCAAATCCTGACGATCATAAAGAAGTGATCAATTTATTGCAAACTCTGGAACAAATGCCAAGCTTACGAATATTACGCATCAAAGGACTCATATTGGATGTTTCATGCACTAAAAGACTTGCAAATGTCATGAAGCATTTGCACAAGTGCTATTTATTTCAAAACAGTATCGATGACAAAATTGGTGTGATTTTGGCTGAGTCATTGCTTAGATGCACTTCCAGCATGAAGAGAATGATATGTGCAATAAGTGCAATTTAATTCATCGCCTTTTGGCAACAACAAACTATGACCATTTAAGTCAATCTGTTCAATATCTTTCGGAAGAATAATTTTATCCAACAATTTGCACTCTTGATTCATAATAGACCTGTATGTTTCACGCATCATGTTGATAAGTGCAAAGGCACCTTCGTGACCAAACTGATTTCTAACTATTTTCAAAGATTCCAGTCGATTCATCACTTTACTTAAAGCAATAACACCATTATTTGCGATTTGATTTGAACTTAAATCCAGGGATCGAAGGGGTATACGTTTAGTTATTGAGCTGGCAAGAGCAATAGCAGTCTTATCTGAGAGAGATTGGTGAGTTATCGACAAGTGCTCTAATCGCACTACTTTGTTAAAACTGGAACATCTATCTACAGACCACCTTCAGCAAACTACAGCCCACCACCTTGCCTGCCTATTTCTCCAGTTTACATGCCAGCTTCTCCAGCTTACCAACCTCATTTACCACAATATAACTCAATGCCAGGCTATACACCACATCCACCAGCTTATAGCCCAACTTCCCTGGAATTTAACACAACGACACATGATGCACCAACTTACAGACCAACTACGCCATTATATGTCCCAACTACACAAGCGTATAGCCCATCTGCACCAGCTTACAGCCCAACTTCGCCAGCTTATGGCCCAACTGCGCCAGGTTACAGCCCAACTTCACCAGCTTACAGCTTAACTACACCAGCATATAGTTTAACTTTACAACGCAGTAACACTGATGATGAACAACAATGATGGGTCTATGGGTATAACGAGAACCGATATAGAATGATCTTACTGATAAAAATTAACTTTTATTCAAATGGTTGTATTGTATTCAAGCATATTTCTTACCCCCGATATTATTATGGGTCTGTAGACGAAGGAACCCACGCCTCTAGTCATAGTCGTAAACATCATATCAACTCTTTTTTCCATAAACCAAAAACTTTGTTTTAACATCAATTATACAATTGGCATCAGGGTTAAAATGTGTCTTTTGCCGCTATCTCTATAGCCCGTATCCACAATCTCGACTTTGTAATTGAAATTATGACTAAAAAAGAGTTTGCTGATTTAGGTAATGAACTGTGAATATTGCACAGTTTGCCCATTATCTGTCAATGGCAGCGAAAATTACGCATACTGAATGAATTGTTAATTATTGTGATTTTCACTGTATTTAGATAGCAATTAGAGAAATTTGAGCTCATTTACACATTACAACTTGTATAAAGTACTTATACTAATTGACAGAGTAAGTTTTACACTATATACTTCCAACACATAAACAAGTTTGTATACAAATTCAGAGTAAAATTCTCATTTGCAAATTGTCATGCCACGAAAGAAGAAAGTGTATAGAGAATTACAGTGTACTTCACAAGTACTGGCACCTCAATTGATTGAACTGATTGGCAAGTTTCTATCATCCAGTATGGATATGTTTAAACTTTTGAGATCAATTCCAACAAAATATTTAACCAATGCACTTGCTACTTTAGAACGAATGATGCTTTTCAAAACTTCAAATGATATTGAATACTACAAATTTTGGTGCAGCACAGTTCAAATAAATCGCAATTTATGGCCCAAATTTCCTTTAAAATCCTTTAACACAATCAGAGGTGTGGTTGATTCGGCAGAGGAAATATTTCGATTGTACTCCTCTACTCACAAAGAAGTAACTAAAATATATCCGAGTGACGAAACTTATCGACGCTATGATATTCCTTCGGGTTTGACTTATTCAAATCTCAATAATTTTGATGTTTTGAAAAATGCCTCAAACCTTACAATTGATATGAGTCTACCAATTGCCATGCATGGAACAAATTCTCCATTACGGAGAGAAGTGCTTTTATCACCAAGGCTTAAAAAACTCTTTTTAGAATATTGTTCTCCTGATCAAATAATTGCTGTAGCAAAACTATTGAGATCCTCCAGTTCGTTGGTCGATGTAGACTTTACCTGCCATTGTATTCAAGACAATGACTTGAGGAATATCTCTTTTATACAAGATGTAGTTTTCTTATCAAAGAAACTCAAGAGCTTTAAGCTTTACATTTCAAAAATTATACCAAATTTCGTTGAAGTATTTGAAGGTGTTCCCCATCAACTCATTGATCAAAAATTAACGAAATTAACATTCAGCTATGGAAAACTTTCTGGGATATCGATTAATACCGAAAATGTAGCTGCAATAATTGAAAGCATTGATGGACTTGATCTTATTCGTTTTGAACTAAACACACCTCACAGCCAATCGGACAGGAGCCAAAATGATAAAATTCACAATTTATTGTTTATACTTGGACAAATGCCCAGTTTGAGGTATTTAACAATCAGTGGATACGAATTAAATGCTCCATCTTGTAAACAACTTGCACAAATAATACCAAGACTTCGTGAATGCTGGCTCTACGGTAATGACATTGATGACAATGATGGAGTAGTTTTAGCGCAATCGTTGCTTAAATGCACACGATTAGAGTTTTTGTCGATAGCTCAACAAAATATATCAGACAAGACAGCTATTGCACTTGCCAAATCAATAGCCCAAGGTTTACCCATTCGTTGGCTTGATTTAGCGTTTAACAGAATTAATAGCTACGGTGTCATAGCTTTAAGCCGTGTGCTGGTTCGACTGGAATGTTTGGCCATAGGTGCAAATCCTTTTGATCACAATGGTGCAGCTGCTTTAAAAAATGCACTACGCGCCGAACATCGTATATTGGTGAAGCCTGACAACTTTCGTTTTTTAAATATTGATGGTGAACCATTCAAATCATCTCTAACCTTTAGCACACCTCATCAAAAGTTAATATGCAACAAGTTTGATGCCACTCCAACTTTCCCCCAATCTGTAAATGAGAAGAATGGCGATTATGCCAATTCGTCCCTCTCTGCAGTGAATGAAGATGTCAGAGCACTTTTCACCACAGACGAGTACCCATATTTTACTTTATCCGATGATTCGGTGCCCAACAACACAACTAGATCAGTTCCAGAAACAATATCAATTGATAGTTCATCAGAATCTAATGGCAGCTCACCTCTTAACCTTCCAAACTCACCTGATGACACTGTAAGCTCACCAAACAATACACCAGCCTCATCGGAATATACCCCAAGTTCACCTATCTATAGCCAAACTGAAGAAATTGAGATTTAAAATCCCAAATATACAACCAAGTAAAATGACATTCGGTGCATACGAGCAACTAAAACCTACAGTGAAAAGTCTTATTGCTTTTAATCTAATAAAGTTTTGAGTTGTTATTACGAGAATCCATAAATATAAGATTTATGTCGAATAGGTCCCTTAACTAATTCATTCAGTCCTAATACCATTAAAGTATACCAATACATAACTTATTGTATAATACCATTAATACAGTACTTCAATGAGCAATTGTCTGAAAACTTTTTATCAAGTTGACATCGACAATTAACACTAATAAAGCTCTGAAGTGTGGTAGTCATTTGAATTATGACAAACAAAACCCATCATTTTATATCTTGCCATGTCTTCACCACTTGTGTTGCTACCAGAGTTAATTGAAGCAATTGCCAAGTTTTTGTCGACGAGTACAGAAATGTTTATATTCGTTCGTGCAATTCCAATAAGGTATTTAACTCAAGGACTTGCAACTTTAGAGAAAATGATGATAAATAAAACAAACAAAGACATTAAATTTTATGAAGACTGGGGCAGTCCACTCCAAATCAATCAAGGTCTATGGCCAAATTTTCATTTGGATTGGAGTGGAAATAAATGTGAAAAAATATTTGCATTGTATTCATCTTTTGTTTGCAGTGAATCCATGCTCCATGAAAATCCTTGTGAAAATTTTACCTCATCGAGTGATAGCTGGTCAAGTATTATTGAAAAAACTATTCGTCAAAATGCTTCTTCTCTTACAATTACTTTTGATCCCACAAAGAAATATGAAAAAATTATTATGCCAACTAATGTAAAAAGACTTGTGCTAGAATCGTATCCTGAAAGTCATTTGGCTGACGTCTTTGAAATTTTAATATCTTCAAAGACATTAATGGAATTGGACTTGAGCACCACTACTATTATGCCAACGTGCTTGACACTTGACTTCATTGAAAAATTGAAAATACTATCTAAAAAACTCAAGTCTCTCAAAATTTGCCTCCAGATATTAACACCACTATTTGCCTACGAATTTAAAGTTCTTGGAGAGCTTAGTGATTATCGACTTGCAAAGTTAATGTTTTCTAAAGGCAGACTCACTGGGCTCAGTGTCAACACTAAACGCATAACAGAGGTCATTAAAAGCATCAAAGGCAAAGATCTAACTGAATTGGAAATAATCTTTTGTCGACGTCGTCCTACTAGCCTAAATACCTCAGACACATCAACGTTGTTGCAAACATTAGAGTCCATGTCCAGCTTGAGAAAACTAAAAATTTCTGGTCTTTTGTTGAATGATACATGCTGTGAAGGTCTTGGAAAAATTATACCAAAGTTATATGAATTTTCCCTTGAACGAAATGGGCTGGATAATAATTGTGGATTACTTTTACTGCGACACCTATCTCAATGCACTCGTTTGAATCATTTATCGATTACCGACCAAGTTTTTTCTGATGATGTAGCTATTACACTAGCCAATATTTTGGGTCAAGGTTTACACATTCAAACAATTGACTTAAGCTCCAACAAAATTGGCAATGATGGTGCAATTGCTTTAAGCCGTGTGCTACATCGATTAAACGCAATAAACTTGAGCAAAAATCTATTTGAATATGATGGTGCTTTTTCTTTGAGCAAAGTGATCGGAGCTACGTGCTATACGACTTTCAAGCCTTACTACAACATTTCTGACGACCCCAATAACATTGTCAGAGCAAATTACAACAATCATATCGTCAGACCAATCCTTCCTCGTTACCTTGGTCAGTGTGATTTCAATCAAGTTGAAAGCAATTCATTGTCAAAAAGTGATCAATATTTACGTTTAATATTGGGAAACTACACGTACACTTCCATTTATACTGCCAAGCGCAAATTCGATGATGCTATGCATAGCTATGCTGCACCACGAAGACAACATTTGATTTTCGATTGGGGTGATGAAACAAACGCCCAACCTATCTTACCAGAACGAACTTTATTTCCATTTAACACGGCTGATGAGCAAGCTCTACATTGATGTAACAAGACTTTTCCCACGTCAAAATTGTGTTTTCTCTAGCAGTTAAACTAGTTGTACTTATAATCTTCAAACAAATAAACTAATTTGATGGCAGCAAAGAAAGAAATGCGAAAAAGCTTTAGGTGTACTGGCACCAGAGTTGATTGAATTGATTTGCAAAGGTTTTACCAACAAGTTATGATATGTTTAGACTTTTAAGTGCAATTCCTACAATGTATTTGACTGCAGCTCTGTCAACTTTAGAACTAATGGTGTCGATGAAAACATCAAGTGATATTGAATTTTACCAAAAGAATTGTTACACAATCCAAACAAATCGAGATCTATGGCCCGTATTACCATTAAATCGTCTAGAAGAGCTGCAAGACGAAATAATGCCTTTGAAAAAGTATTACCTCTTTTTTTTATTCATCATTTCTTCGAAAAGCCTCCAATGAAGAATGTTATGATTATTGCTACACATCTCTGGTCATACGTACTCGAGGATTCATGAATTGACCTGTTCTCAAATGCACTTTGTTGTTTGGCTTGGTTTTTCATTTCAAAGTACAAAAGTTACAATTGATAATAATTATGGATTACTCGTTTGAATCATTTATCGATTACTGACCAACTTTTTTTTGGTGGTGTAGCTATTGCACTAGCCAATATTTTGGGTCTAAGATTTACAAATTCTAACACTTTGCCTCCAACAAAATTGGCAATAATGGTAGAAATAGTCTTGGTGAAGTCAGGCATCAATTGTAATCTGATCGTATTATTAATACATAAATTTTAAATTTGCACAGCTACAGTATAATTTTCATTATGGATATTTCCAATTAACTCCATTGTATTCAAGTAAAGAAAAGTCATCTTAAAAATGTAATACTAATTAGCTTGTTTGGCAGATGGGAACTGACACAAATAATGTAAGAACATCATTCTATAAATTGACATGAAGTGCAACAATGGTGGGAAGAAAGTTTGTCTTGAAAGACAAAATAAATCGTGTATGCTGGTGCCTGATTTAATTGAATTGATTGCCAAATTTTTGACAACAAGCACTGATATGTTTAAACTATTAAGACCAATCCCTACAAAGTATTTAACAGAAGCGCTTACAACATTATGGTGTTTAAAAGTTTGAACGATGAAGAATTTTATGAAACTTGGTGTTGTCCAATTCAGATAAACCAAAGTTTATGGCCAGCACTCCCAATTGATCATCTACTAGAGGATGAATGTGATATTGACATGATTATAAAGATTATTCCATTGTATTCAGCCTTTACTCGCAATGGACCAACCTCGCCTTCAGAGCCATATAAATGCCGTAATACCGCCTCAGGTCAAAAATATTCAAGAATTGAAGAATTAATTGATCCTCATAATGCTTCATGGGTATTAATGGACTTGGATTATGCTTCAAGTTGGAAAAACCCACGACTTCCAGAACAATGGGAAAGTGTCATACTATCACCAAACCTAAGGAGCCTCACCCTTAATTCTTGCTTATCGGACTCTATGTCGGACCCCATCAAAACTCTAACAGGGAAAACAACGTTGACGGAATTGGATATATCAAATTATGTACTTGATTTAACATGGGGGAAAGTGACTTTGTGGAAGATTTGGTGTGTTGTCAGAAAATATCAAAACTATTAAATTGCAAGTAAAGGAATTTACACCGCTTTTGGTGGAAAAGTTAAAAGGGTTACCCAAACAGCTCATTAACTTACAGAACTCCACAGTGACACTTATCGACGGCACTGAGATTTGCCTCAAAACAAATAATATCAACAAGGTCATTCAAATTATCAACATGGAAAACCTACTTACTTTTGAAATCGAAAGTTGTAACACGAATCCTACACTTCTTCAAACTACAAAGAATCTATTACAAGAATTAGATCAAATGCACTGCTTAAGACGATTAAGAATTGAAGGATTGCAGTTAGACACTGATGTTGTGAATATCTAACAAACATTATTTCTCGGCTGCATATTTGCCATTTGATTGCCAATCAACTAAATGACGAGTGTGGTTGCATTTTGGCTCAAGTCTTTCCCAAGTGTACTCGATTGGAAACTTTGTCGATAAAAAACCAATTCATATCTGATCCAACAGCTATTGCATTTGCCAGTGCAATTAAAAATGGCGCACTCATCCGATCACTCGATTTGAGCCACAATAAGATTGGAAATGATGGTGCCATTGCTTTAAGCAGTGTGATATCTCGATTAGAATCTTTGAATTTGATTCACAACCAATTTGAATACCAAGGTGCACGTGCATTGAGCGAAGTTATAAAGTCAACATGCTATGCGATGATCAAATCCGACTCCAAGGCACATTTAGATGATTATATTGCGGATGGATTAAACGAAGCAATTCTTCCTGATTACATTGGGCTCAGCAATTTTTCTTTTGATCATGATACTGGATAGTAGACTATTTTGATCTAAACATTGTCAAACTTTCGTATTTTACATTAAAAGAGGAAGCGTAAATTTGAGATTTCTCAATAGATAATGTATTTGACAGTTCAATGGGATAGATACTGAGCAGAAAGTTTGTCTTGTTACTTTATACTACTCGAGACCCTTAATAGTAAAAAATCAAGATGCTGTGATCCATCATACAGTAGCTTTAAGTACTGTGACATGAACTACTCAATACACTTGATACATCCAGTGACAAAATTGAGCAACAAAATTTGATGTGCGATTTGTTGTCATTATCAATTTTGCCACGAACACAACCAAGTGACCGGAGTTATTCCAGATTATTGCCAAGTTTCTTTCATCCAGCACGGAGATGTTCAAACTTCTATAAGCTATTCCAACACTGTATTTGACTGAGGCACTTGCAACTTTGGAGCGAATGCTGCTTTTTAAAACACCAAATGACATTGAGTTTTATACAACTTCATGTTGTGCAACACAAATCAACCAAAATTTATGGCCCAAGCTGCCTATTAATCCATTAGGAAGTATTCTCATATTCAAAACAACCTAACACAACTTTGTGACCCATATACATCTTTTCACATTTCCACACCGCTGTCTTTCGCAACTATGAGCCACCTTCTTGAGATTCCTGGGTAGTAATTCATACTGCTCTCCGGAATTGGAAAATGTCATTTTGGGGCACATACATCAAGATGAGATCAACAGTACTTGA
>JNBS01000299.1:0-11713 GCA_002081575.1 Thraustotheca clavata | reverse complement strand
ACAGCACATGGCTCTCAAGACCAACGATATCTTCCACACTCTTGCTGAAATGCGCAAGCGTACACCACTTGGTGGCTTTGACTTTATGCCAAAGCCATCGGGTGACTACTACAAGAACTTGCCAAAGAAGATTGGTGATGCATTCACACCAGCTCAATACAAGAGAATCGAAGAACTCGGTTTGTTGGTTGACAAGGATGACCAAGGTATTTTGTTGCAAATTTTCACCAAGCCACTTGGTGATCGTCCAACTTGTTTCTTTGAGATCATTGAGCGTGTGGGTTGCATGGAAGAATTGAATGGTCGATTGGAACAAGCTGCTGGTTGTGGTGGTTTTGGTAAGGGCAACTTTTCTGAGTTGTTCAAGTCCATTGAAGAATACGAACGTACACTTGATGCATAAATTCATAGCCACAACAAATTTTAAAAATTGCTCCTTACAAATAACTATAATACATTTCTACTAAAATATATATTCAGTGTTATAGGCTTGCCAATTGTATGCATCTTAGAAAATGATTACTCGTTTTCATCTCTTTGACCTAGTAGGTAAACCAAGCTCATCCACAAAAATCATATTCACCTTGCTTAGATGCATGACTAGTAAACTTAAGTGTCCAACCAGATATGGACGACTTCGTATTTCTAGTTCATTAACTCTCCAAAAATCGACTTACAACCAAGCTGAATACAGTGGTTAATGAACGTATTGGAAATCACATATCATTTACTAGTTTTAATAAGGGTTCTTTTTAAAGCATCCTTGTCTACCAGCTAGATCAAGTTTTATTTAAATGGAAACATTTTACAAGAAATAGCACCCTATTCGTCATAATTGGTATTTAATTAAGTATGAAATATCAATGATTTTTAAATGGAAAACTCGTCATGGCAGAACAAGTTAGGCATTTATTAAAGGCAGATTGAATTCAATATCTACAACTTTGTATATACCTTGTACGACTCCTTCGTTTGTATAAGGATTTGAAATCAATCATATCATGTTATTAGCACGCCACAGAACACTTTTTGACTAAGTTAAATATGCAGAACTTTATTGCTCTATGGACTACTCTATACATGGGATATCAAACATTTACTTAACACAATAATTTTCATATTCCAAATGCCTTTTCAAATAGAAAGGACTACATACTGATATTTGTCTATAATTAACTGCTATATATTTAGCTAGACCTGATCAGTCAGGTTAGTTGTAAAACCTCGCCACGAGAGACTCGACAAGAAAAGCGTTTAACTGAGAGCATGGGATGCTTTCAATCCAAGATAGATACTGCAGCCGAAGTGGTTCCAGCAGAAAACATTGTTGAGACTTATGAAGATGTTGGTACAACTGAATCTCACCAACGTTTGAGTATTGTTAAACCAGTGGAATCATGGATTATGAACAGTACAGAATACGTAGCTCAGAGTAATGTTGACAAACGCATCATTGAAATTCTCCAAGAGAGAAAGAAAAAAATGGAGGCCGATGGTACATATAAAAAATGCACCAATTTTGAACGTGTTGCTTTACAATTCGGGAACGTTGAATTGGCCTTGATGTCAATACAAGAAATGTTTGAACGCCACACTGATGTAATATTTATGAAATATATCTACATCTTAAAATATCGATATAGGCTGGAAGCAAATCTATGAGTTTGGAACGATTTTGTGGTGCTTTGACATCGTTTGGAGCAACAACTGATCAGCATGCAGTCAAAGAGATTTTTAATGAATCCGACGTCATTCGCGATAATACACTGAATTCGAATGAATTTGCTATCTCATTAGCAATATGCTATCTTTTGGACATTATCCCAAATTTTCGGAATGGCGGTGGGTCAAGTAATGATGGAGATTATGAAGGAGGTGAAATTGAACAACCTGAAGCTAAAAAGATTTCGAAAGCATTTGATACCGTGGTTAATGCATATTTGATGTTTGACAAGGATGCCAGTGGTATCATCAAGTGGCGGGAGATGAAAGAGGTAATTATTTATTGGCAAATTTTTCTTGTAGCTAATTTTTTTGTATAGATTCTCAACAAGCCAGAAAGCTCAAAGCTAAAGTCTTCATCCCCTCATGCCAAGTTCTTTAATGTTGAAAGGTGGAAGGAGTTAGATTGGAACAAAGATGGCAGTATCAACTTTCAAGAATTTTTCTTAGCTTTTCAGAAATGGGTTGGCATGGATGAAGATGAAGAGTAGACTTTGGAGCATATTTATGATTAAATCGATTGACTACGTGAATGAAGCGTTAAATTTACATAAAACATGTTTTGTCATTTCTATTAACTACTGTTCTGAAGTAGATGTTTGGTGGCTTAACAAAACTACCTTTATGGCAGACATGGTGTTGGGGTAGTCAATATAAATTGAATAATGGCTTTGGGATAGATACTGAAGTATACTTGAACTATATGCATAGGTTCCAGTGTGTCAAAACTTTAAACGAAAAATTTAAACACTACCCATAGATAGTTGCGATAGAAAATATACCTATTGAAATACAGCTACAATATACAGGAGATGGTTTATCTATCTATAGTAAAGCAAACGCATTTGAGTGTACCATCGAAACTGCTCATATACTACGACGCGAGTCATAAATGCTCGCACCTCAGCATCTCAAACCCAGAAGCACTATAAATCCTAAAGGTTTCTATTTGATTTTTTCATCTAATGCTTATTTAGATGTGGTGCGAATATCTTTAGAGCCTAAGGGCATAATAGGTTTTATTGATGTTCCAGACAAAAATTTGAGTCTAGTACAAGCTCGTCAACTCATTACGAAAACAATTGATAATATACCTACAGAGTTTCAATTTCTGTATGGCAATTCTCTGCTACCAATTAGTCATGCACAGGAAGCCTTTCTAACTGTTGGTGATCACTATCCGTGCATTCAGCTTCGAGAAGTATCACCCCCAAAGAAGCAACAACGAAAACCTTGTTTGTCCAAAATATTAACATTTAAACTCATGTTTTCATAGACCAGGTTGTCGTTTTTAATGCCAACACCAAAGCTAGCTTTATGTCATGGATTCCTATAGACTATACATTTGGTCAACTTCGCAAAGATGCAGCACGATATTTTGATATTTTAGCAAGTGATGCTAATCTTGTTGATAAAGATGGTTGTACGTGGCCTGAAGAAGCTGCAATAGTCCCAACATTATTTGAACCTGTTAATGAAGCTTTAGTTGCCAAACAGTTAATACTTATTGATAAACGATTACCAAAACCAGTCATAGCAAAAGAAAATCCAATACAACCGATCAAAAACTTTGATGAAAAGTTGTGGTATATATTTACATCTTACTGTGTACATGGAGATGCCCTTGATCTCCTTAGTATGACACAATATCAATTTAACCGATTTCTTCGTGATTGTGGCTTATTTAGTCGTGGGTTTACTCCTGCAATGGGTGATATAATCTATGCCTTTGAAGGCAAAGGAAAATTATCAAAATTACAAGCATCACGAAGAGCATCGGGCAAGTTAGACTATGATGGTTTCTTAAATGCACTATATACTATTGCAACACGTCGAACATCCAAACAAACAGAAGAAGAAGCCATGCATTTATTATTATCACAATATATACTTCCCAATGCTTTAACGTGGCCTATCGGGACTTGGCGGCACCACTCAGAGCAGCTAGCACAACCTGAAGTTCGTGCTTTTCGAATGAAATTTGAATCTATGCTATATGACATTTTTGTCTTTTACACAAACCAACCTATTTCAGAGACGGAGTCTGAGAGCAGAATGAGTTTCAATGACTATATGCGATTCATCAACGATTTTCATTTCACTGAGCTTTTGCTTTCAACACAAGAATGTCCTGAAATCTTTTTAGCCGCTTGTCAATGTGTCACAACTACAAACCGAGAAACAATGGACTTTGAGGCTTTTCAGGACATGTTGGGTCGTTGTGGTGTTGTTGGGTTAACGCGGCACCGAAATTTAAAGCCACTTCAGTGTGTAAAAGCAGTCTTTCACCACATGACTCGAGGGCTAAAAAGTTCACGAGCACTTGAAATTATTCACAACCATGGTCCAAATGCCATGTACGCAGCTAGGTTTTATCAAGGTTGTGTAGCATTCAGTCATAAGTTCTTGGATGTTTGGCGTATGGAAGGTTCACCGGATTATATCACTGGGTGTCTGCCTATAGTGACCAACCAACTAACTCGAGGACGACAAGTTCTTCATCAAATTTTACGTGTAGAGGGTGCTCCAGTAGCACCATTACCCAAGAAAACCCACCAACTAGCACCAGCATCACCCCAAGAACCATCACAAAAACGAAGCATTGTAAATCAAAGTCAACAACCAACTAAGGGTGAACGAAGTAGTAAAAAACCTAAAGAGATTTGGCAACTACCGCCACCACCTACTAAATCACTAAAGAAATCATCTACACTTGGCCCAACTTGTACTTTTGCAAGAAGTTTATCATGTCCTGGATTAACTTATGGGAATGATCACATGATTACTTTATTACAAGGAAGTGTATTAAGGAAATATGGCACTTGGGGTCAACCTCAGCGTCGGTATGTCTGGTGCTCTGAAGATGGTGATCATTTACTTTGGAGAAGTCTCAAGAGCAAAAAAGCAGATGAGTGCCTTTTAATGCGATCTATAGTTGCAGTGCTTCCTGGAAATACAGAGACTACGAAATATGCATTTATGAAATACTTATCTGAAGGTAGTCAAAAGCAAGCAAAACTGAAATCAATGTTGTTTTGTAGAGAAAAATCTAAGGAGATGTTTTTCAATCATGACAAAAGAGCGACGTTTAAACTTTGAAGCAGATTCGGATTCAATATGTGATCGATGGATACAAGCATTAACATATTTGATTCATGATCGACAAACAAGTAGATGAAAAGTATACTCTGTAGTCAAATAGATTATTTTTTCACCATGGAAACAGTCCAATATTTTCAATTGTTTATTTGTAAAAACTTTCAATGCTATAGAAAATAAATTTAACGAATAGGTGTTGAAAATCTGATTCATAACAAACTTCTGTCTGTGTTCAAATTGTCCCATTCGTCATAAAAATTGAATGCGATCTTCTTTAAAAGTTCTTCATTTATCTCTACACTTCTTCATCTCAACCACTTGAATCAATCCAATAAATATATCAATTCCTTTGTACAATTTCATTAAGAATTTCTTTTCTTTTATTATCCATCCAGCCGTCAAGAATGGAGTATATAATCCTCCACCAAGCGTTGCCTCAATCGTTCAAATCCTGTAAACACACTTGAGTATAACCCATTATTCCTAAAAGCACCGTTGCCATTGACACCACGCGACAGACCTTGGTTTACACAAAAAAATGCTTTCTTACTTCCATCACCTCATTTTCACCTCATTTTCACTACAATTTTATCATTTCCTCTAATTTCTACTGCCAAATGCAAATATATCTACTAGAATCCCTTCTTTCTATCTAATCAATTCAGTAGAAAGAAAAAAACACCCATGGAATCCTTCATTTTTGTCTTTTAGTGCCTCTAAAACGGCGTTTTCTATCGCACTTTCTAGTCAAAAGTGCAACCTGACGTTGGACCGATAATATTTTATATATTTTTAATATTATCTTAACGATAGTATACAAAACAATAAAATTATAAAATCTGATTGAATAGAAGTTTTATATCATCGCCACTTTGCACTTTTAAATCAGAAATTAATTTGACGTGTGATCACCATGTCCTTCGTTCCTAACGCCAAGTTGTCAGCTACTGCCAAGCAAACTGGACAAGGTATATAACATAGAATACAAACTAAAACTAAAGTAATTGTGTAGCTTTGATCAATTTTATTGATAAAGCTCCCTCGGCTTTCCATGCTGTGTTTGAAACAGTGCAATCGCTCAAAGCTGAAGGATTTTCGCAATTACGTGAAGATGAATCATGGGAAGAAGCTATTCAACCTGGTGGCAAATATTATGTGACTCGTAATCAATCTGCTGTCATTGCATTTGCTGTGGGTGGACAATGGCAAAAAGGAAATGGTTTTCATATTGTTGGGGCTCATAGTGATAGCCCATGTTTGAAAATTAAACCAGTGTCGAAAATTGAATCCCAAGGCACTCTTCAAGTTGGTGTAGAAACTTATGGTGGTGGCCTTTGGAATACTTGGTTTGATCGTGATCTTGGGGTTGCTGGTCGCGTTTTTGTTAAAGAAAGTGAAAGCAATATTGAAGGACGTTTGGTTTTGATCAATCGCCCTATTATGCGTATTCCTATGCTTGCTATTCACTTGCAAGATGCTGATGCCCGCAAAGCTTTTTCTTTTAACAATGAAAACCATTTGCGTCCTGTGCTTGCTACTTCTGTCATGGCTGAATTAACTCGCCCAAAGACTGAAGAAGATGCCAAGGCTAAACATCATCCTATTTTGCTTGATCTTCTTGCCAAGGAATTGGATGTTAACGTTGATCAAATTTTTGACTTTGAGCTTTCACTTTTTGATACTCAAGGTGGTGCTATCGGTGGTCTTCTTGAAGAATATGTATTTTCTCCTCGTTTGGACAATCTTTGCTGCACATGGCTTGCTTTCCAATCTCTTATCAAGTCTCTTCCAACTCTTGATGATGAATCAAATGTACGTGTGGCTGCTTCTTTTGACAATGAAGAAGTTGGTTCGAGCTCTCTTATGGGTGCTGGTAGCAACTTTCTCCAAAGCATTATTACCCGAGTTTCGGGTGGTAATTTAACTGGTGAAGTTGCTCGTAAGAGTATGCTTATTTCAGCTGATATGGCTCATTGTGTCCACCCCAATTACAGTGAAAAACATGAAGCTAATGCACGTATTCAAATGCATTCGGGTCCAGTGATCAAGTACAATGCTAATGAACGCTATGCTACTTCTGGTGAATCAGCTCTTTTAATTAAAGAAATTGGTCGTCGCCACAATCTTGACATCCAAGAATTTGTATCCCGTCAAGATTGCCCTTGTGGTTCTACTATTGGACCTATTCTTGCTACTCGCACAGGCATTCGTACTGTCGACATGGGTCTTGCCCAATACAGCATGCATAGTATTCGTGAACAATGTGGCACGGTTGATTTGGAGTTGTCTATTGATTTGTTCTCCAACTATTTCAATGATTTCGTGCAAGTGGATGGTACAATTAAGACTGATTCACTTTTGGCATAACTTGAATAAACAATTGATTGTTTTCATACGCTGTATTTATCATGCATTTGTTGTAACATTGAATTTTTCATCCTCAGGCTGCAAGCATCCGATGGTAATTGAAGTACTGATTTTACTCACACAATTCAGACATTAAATCTCGGATTTAAGATTGTAGCACAACAATAAGACACAGAAGTTTATGAAATTGATCCCACTTTCGTTTCCACCTCGACTGCAGAAGCGAGATAATGTAATTGCACAGAAATATGAAAAGTACAAATTGGGTGCATGTCAAATATGCACGAACACAGCTTCCTAGACTAAAATAACAAAGCGTCATCATATCCATTGATCAATCAACCGAATATCCCGAGTTCACTATAGGACTAACAAATCTAACAGCGACATCTTAACTATCACAAAGCAATAGAGACATCTTAACTAGCCCTTTTCTTACCGCAATATATTCCGAACTATCTTACCATGCTACATCATATTTTGTAGTATATGTATGCGAAGTTTAAGGTTGTTATCCAAATGCAAACTTTTCAAATTCCTTCATTTATTTCCTTGCAAACACTTGCAATTTATGAATCTTAAATCAATCTAAGAATGGGATAAGGCTGTGGTGGCATTACTAAAGTATCAGCAGTTGAAGATCTCTACGTTGAAGCTCTGATTCTTCCGACTTGTTAGCTCAGTTAACTCAAGAAATTAATTGACTAAAAGGCACAGAACCACGACGTCAAAAGTGCACTTTGCACTTTACGCATTGTCTCAGTGCACTGGATCTAATCAAGTTGTAGTACTAGACAAATTTATTAGGCTAGATTCAGCCACCACCCATCGTCAGGTTTTCTTCATGTTTACAAAAAGTGACATGCCTGAGATGAAGCAAAAGGTTAGCTTAAGCCAGTGTTCACCTTAAGAAACTAAGCTGATGGGGCAATTAAGAACAGAGAAATGAAAATTTATCCAGTTGATAGATATCAAAATGGCGACTAGTTTCTATTCCGGAGCACGATTTCATGGCGGGTGTCACCCGTTTGTTCACTCCACCACACTGTCTTCCTTTGAGACACATGTCCCCAACTGCAAAGAGCGTTGGACTACATTTTTCAACTCGGAATTTTACGCTCAATCAATGAGCACCGAGACTCTACAGCTTGTGACCAAGACTGGTTGCTTTGAGTTTAAGTACAAGTCAGGACCTTTTTCTTCCTGGTCAATTATATATGCTAAACTTGAGGTAACTATATCTCATTACCAAAATTGTCAACTTATATATATATTAGGGTCGATGGTTGGCACTGTACAAGAAAGAGGACACAAACGTTCGAACTGGTGCCATTGAAATTGGACCATATACAAGTGTAAAAAATCCTGGTGAACTAGAAAATTTTCCAAGACGCTTTGATTTGGTATGTTCGGGTGGTTCATTACCAGACGTCGAATGGTCTTTTCGTTTTTCCTCTAGATTTTGAAAAAGCGTGTGAAGACATGGAAAAACACGTGCCTCAGCTTAAACGGCCATTTACTATCAAATCACTCAAGTCCAAACCCACTATCTACATTAAGAGCTTTAATGGTGATGAAGCTATGAAAGTTCTTGTTGAAATGCGATATGCTCGTGATCTTATTGAAGCTTTTCGGATTTGTGAGACCCTCTTGTCGATGAACTTGATTCATCATGCACTTTGGTCGTGTGACTTTAGCCAACAAGAACTTTATTGCTTCACTAGCAACCAGAAGCCCCAAGTCGTTGGACAAGTTTTTAGTGATCTACTAGAAACCAACAAATACTGGATTCATATTGAGGGTAGCCTTGATCGCTCAATGTCTTCGGCTACGTATGCTTCAGCAACTTTTGAAGAAGTACCACCATCTCAACGTGCTAACAGTGTCCGATCGAACCACAGTGGTGGCTCTGATGATAGACACACGATTCATTCAGTTGTATCGGGTTTGTCTGATGATCAAGCATCTACTATCTCTGGAGCTTCATACATCACCCGTGAAATCGCTTTATTGCCACCTCATGAGTGGGCTAACCCTGACAGTGTCAAGAAATGCCAACTTTGTGATAAAAGCTTTACACCATTACGTCGAAAACACCACTGCCGTGTATGTGGTGCAGTGGTTTGTGGTACTTGCGGCGTGTTCACCAACTTAGTCGTCGGTGGTGAGCTGGTTAACGTACGGGTTTGCACCAACTGTCGTGGCGCTGACTGCCATCGCCATTTCCTCAAACAAGGCTCAGCTACAAGTACCGAAGCCTCGTGGGTGCCTACTGCATCTTCTACTTGTTCGTCGCAAAACTCATGTGCTGATTGCGAAGACTTGTGTGCACCAACCACAGTCACATCATACCGGCTAAACTTTCACTGGGAACATTCGTGGCCTAAAGCACCCGTGCCATCGGATGAACCCCAACGTCTTGAGGCTCTTAAGAACACTCAAGTATTGCAAGCTGAACCTGAACCACTCTTTGAACACCTTTGTAACATGGCAGCCACCGCAGCCAAGTGTCCTATTGCTGTTCTTGGGTTTATTGACAAAAATGCCTTTCGGATTGTTGCTCAATATGGCTTGCCTGAATCTCTACCTCGAGTCTTATCTCGTGATGTAGCTTATGCTTCACACACTATTATGTCTCCAAACCCTCTTATTTGCCGCGATACAAGCCAAGATATTCGCTTTAGCCGCAATGCTATTATGCGAGAACAATGGAATGTCGGATTTTATGCCTCATGTCCTATTGTACTCGACTCTGGAGATATCATCGGTGTGCTTGAGGTATACGATGGTGAAGCTCGTAGCCATTGTTCGTGTATCGGAGATCGCCTTGAGACGATTGTCAAAGTGGTTGTAAAGCACTTGGATGAAATACTAAGAGTACCGGAACCAGCTCCAGTAGTCCCAGCTCCTGTAGCTCCAGCTCCATCAACGATGGAAAACAAACTATTGGAATTATTACAAAAGACTACTGGGACACAAGAACAATTACAACAACAACAAGTGCAAATGGTAGATGCACTTGGAACCCACTCGAAACAAATTGATATGTTAACGGAACAGCTCCGACGGATGGAAGCTACCTTGGATGCCAAAGCCGATCGCTAGGTTCGGCATCCATTCCATTTATTAAATGAACTAATGCTATCAGTGTATGCTATTATCTACAATATAATTGTCTACAACAAAAGAGTTCATTTTTGCACTTTTTATCTATAACAGCTTGTCTCTGTGCCACGTCATTTTGTTTTAAACATGTTTTAAACGTGTTATCTTGTCAGGATGCCACGTCATTATCAATACTTGACGTGTAATTAACGCGTTATTAACTGATCCACATCAACCCATGCTCGAAGGGTATGTCCATGCGCTTCTCAAGAGCGTATTAGGCACGTATGTTGATCTAAATGAAGACTCTGAAGCTCTACGATTGTCTGTGTGGAAAGGTCAAGTCGAACTACGTGATTTATCCTTAAAAGTTGATGCTTTTGAGCCATATCTAGCAAGTCAACCATTTGCAGTAGCTTGTGGCTGCATTGGCTTCTTAAAGCTCCAAGTTCCATTAATAAACCTTGGTTCATCTCCTATTCAAGTTCACATACAAGATGTTATGCTGCTTTTACGCCCTCGTCAAGAATTAGCTCATCAAAATACACAAATTAAAGAGAGTACCAAAGCTATGGCTAAAGAATACTTATTACAAGCTAAACGTACCACGTTGCAAGCACTTGAACAAGAAGGCAAACAAGTCCCACCTGCTCAATCGACTTTTTTTTCAAGGTTGCTCACAAAACTTTTGGATAATCTTCAAATTCAAATTGAAAGATTACATATTCGTATTGAAGATACAATTTCATGTCCAAATATGCCATTTTCACTTGGTATTACACTTGATGATATGATTATCAAGTCGATTGATGCTTCTGGAAAATATACTTTACAAGTTCGTGAAAAAGATGCTGCAAGTTGTTTACGAAAACGATTTGAATTAGCTCGTTTTGGAGTTTATTTTACACCACATTATCAAGCTGTATATTTGTATAATTCCATAAGGGCTAAATGCTTTTGTAGGTCACTTATGATAATAATGTTGGGCAATTTCTTTCTCAAATGCATAACTTGGCATGGAATAATCAACCAGAATATATGGTAAAACCAGTGACAATTTCAATGAATGTAATCATGAATGATCGTGGAGTCATTATGCCCATGACTTCCCAAGCATTTTCACAAAGAATTATACAAAGACTTGGCATTGTCTGGATGCGTGATACAATTGATGCAATTACACCAGAACGTTGGGATAATTTTATCAATGCAATGCCAGTCTTAACAAATGGAAAAGTGTACACTCTGTCCTTTGTATTCTGCGAAGCTTGGTCGTTAGCTCTTGACGATGTTGATGTCGATGAAGTACCAACACTGGAAGAATTTCAAGCTGCATTGTGTAGCTGCTTTCAATGGTCGAATGTCGATGATTTACACTTATCTACCAAACTCTTTCATGCAGCTGCACTCAGAGTACTTC
>JNBS01000298.1:0-33541 GCA_002081575.1 Thraustotheca clavata | reverse complement strand
CAAAAGCCATTGTTTAGCATACGTAAGCACAACAGCAAAGCCTTGGTTTGCTCGAGTGTTGGATGCGAGCATGGAGAATTTATTGTAGTGGTCGTATGGAGTTTTTACTTCATTGAGTACTGCACAAAGGACATCAATGTGAACACTTTCAAGATGGAAAGTAAGGACATTTGGCTTTACTGCCACACTTTTGCATGTATTGCATGATGTTGTTTGTAAGCTTTGGTTGAGTAAAATATTGAGTTCGACATCAGGAATTGCTGCACCAGCACTTTGATATGATAAAGTAGCCTAGAAATACATAAAAATGATACAATTAACTTGAAAATTCTACCTTGATATCGCTTGACCAGTTATGAAAAACATAAAATCGTTCTTCATTTTCTGCATGAGAATACGGCACAACGTACGATGATAATCCATCCACTAGCAATCGCTACAGTACTGTCAGTCATTCTTTTCTTCTTTCATTACCTTTCTCGATTCCTTCATGCCACTAGCTGGATCAATAAAGCATTGAACCCATTCTGCATCAGTATTCTGTAATCCAATCTTATCGATTGCACATACAACATATCCTGGTGTCTATAATCCTTATATCCTCATCTATTTCAAGCATATTTTTACCTTTTCCACTGAATCTTCTTCACATTCATATCGAATTTCAATATCTTCCAATTCAATTTGCACATTGCTGATGATACAAGCAAGCAATTTGCTTAAATACGTCTTATCCTGTTCTTCTGTAGTATCTGTAGGCACAACTGGCTCTGAAGCTGTAGCATTTGCATGTAAATAGATGCGGATACGCTGAGCTTTGACGATCACGGGCTGACTCCATAGAGATCGCCATGGAATTTGAACTTGCAACGCCCCCACGATCCCACGACCCACAGCAAGGCGAAGTTGCAGGTCTGTAAATGTCAAATCTCCATCCCATATACTGAGCTCGAGCTGGCCTGCATCTAGAGAGAGGAATTTGCCCAAGAGCCGCTGGAGCATCCCTGCAAGCGCGCGCTGGATCATCGTCACACAATGAACGCCGATCAGGCTCTGCCAATCATATTAATTTCTCTACATGATTTTATCCAATCCAAATTTATTACGACAACGTCATATCCTTCATGAAATTACCAATCATGACCAAACTGCATGATATATCCAATCAATGTGCGCCACGACAGCGTTATATCCTTCATGTATGTACCAATCCAACTACAAAACGACCATACGTGATGATATATCCAATCAGAATACGCTACGACCACATCAAAAAGAACCAATCCGTGTATGTTAAAGTAGCCAATAAGAAAAAATACGACAACAGTAGATGATAACATAAGTGGTCGTATTAAGAATTTAATCGCATACGTTTAATACGAGGTTGTTGTAGAAATCGTGATACGCTCCATTCTTCTTGAGAGATATTGTACGATCCATTAATGATAACGAGAACTTTAGTATCTGGATGGTATTCAAGGCCAGTGATAAGCTTGGGTGTAATTAAAAAATATTGAGGAAGTTTGGCTCCACACGACGACCGAGTGATACGACGAAATACTTTACGTTCATTATAAATATCCATACCCTAAAAATTCATTTGAATAAAGTATAGAAAAAATGTAAAAGTACTTGGTTGATTTCATCAACAACACGAAATGGACATTTTGTTAAACTTTGAAGTGCCATCAAATACATGATTGTACCGACAGATTTTTCCTAAGAATGAAATTAAATTATTGAGTATTGAATACATTAAACATACTCCACCAGATTGTTCTTCTGCAGTCATACGAGTAAGTGATGTATTTGCACGAAATTGAGCACGTCTTTCAATACCCCATTTAGAAATATCCTACAGCGCCATTTTTAGGAAGAAATAGTTGAAATAAAAAGTACGTTGTCTTCTTGGTTAAGATAGATTTCACCAACACAACCAATTTCTTCAAAGAATTGCTTAAAAGCAGTATTAATCTTTTCAATCACACTTGTCAACTCACGTAACCAAGGTTCCTAAGTAGATATCAGTTTGGAAATAATAAAGAGAATATGTTTACCTTGACAGCATTAATACGATCAGTTAATGTTTCCATGTCACTTGTGAGCCTTGCAAGATGTTCTTCTTCGTCAGCAATTTCTTCAAGTACTCGTTCGTATACTTCCACAATACGAATATCACCACGAAAGTATTCTTGTGCTGCTTTGTTGTTATCAATACAAGCACGAAGTTCCATAATATCATTGGAAAGTCCTTGAAAAATAGACTCATATTCTTCCCAAGGTGCTGCACGTTCTGCTCGGCGTTTAAGCTCAACAGCTTGACGACCTGCATCTTCCAACTGTGATCTTGCTTCATCATATTGATATTTTAATCGCCTAGACAACCTTAAATATGCAATATTGTCATAATAAGGTACTCGAGTTTGCCAGCTTCTTCTCGTATAATACGCTGAATAACAGCATGCCGCTGGTCGATAGCTTGGGTTTCCAGAGCAAATTCTGCTGCTGCTGTGGTGGTGTGTACGAGATTCGTTGCTTGAACTTGACTTTCATTGACAAGTTTAATGTGCCTATACAACAATTAGTTGAGATCATAGATTATTAAGTACTTTGTCAAAAGATTCTTGAGTTTTCTTTCAAGTGCCTCCACTTTATCCGAGAAATCCTGTACAGAATTAAGCATGGATACATATAAAACTAATAGAATCAACCTGCGCCAATTCGGCTTCGTACGATCGCATTTTACTAATTCCATCTTGAATTTGTCCTGTGAGTTTATTTCTCTCTCGAATACGCTCTCGAATATCATGCACTTGGTGAGTTAATTGATGCTTGCGATCGGCATATTCGCGTTCTTGCGTACGATTGTCATCCATCTACAATTTTTCAAGTAACTATCGCTCTAATAAACATACACGTTGTTTAAGCTCTTGCATCGTGTGTTTGAACCCATCGTTACGATTTTGTAATTCCTCCTTGAGTTCTTCATTGGAATTAGAGACCCCCAAAAAGCGACAATCACGAATATCGTTAGTACGAGTCACAGTATCACGATTGCCGTACTTGGACACTATTTACATCAATTAAATTCACAACATAGATCAATTAGAATACCCGAGGAAACATATTTCTTTGTTGGTGTACAAAAAGCAGCTTTACGATTTAATCGGGTTAATGGGGTAAAAATGTCAACACCACGATTAATCATATTCTCTGTTTCTTGAGATGCCAAAAGTACTGTGTGAATCCCGCCATGAACTCTGAGCACTTCATGAATGATATCAGGGGCATTAATCACCTATTTCACTTAAGATGAATGAAAAAATATTACATGCAATACCTCATCCAAGTAGCACGACATGCCATAGTTAGCCCGAAGCTCATCAAGTTGATCTTTTGTGTATGGACGGTCGATAGACCCACAACGAGCATCTTGTACGTTGATTACAGATACACCAATACGTTGAGCTCCTTCATTTAGTTCTCGAATTAACAAGTCCGAGTCTTCTCTGCATTCAGTAACAAAGCACGTTAGCTGCCAATTTTGCAGGGTATCTTCCAGACATTTTGCATGTACAGGATTTTTAACTTGGATCTACAAACCATCATTTATGAATGCTTGAACAGGATTTAAAATACCTCGAGAGCGAGAGGTCCCCAAACTTTACGACGGAATCGATTAAGGTTATTCTGAACCCAATCGTATGCACGCATACAATCTTTATCGGCTCGAGTTAGATGATTTTTACGTTGTACTTGTTCATTATTGAGTCTTTCTAGTTGTGAATCCACGCGTCGCAATTCGTGTGTCAATCGATCATACTAAAAGAGTTTTTAATTTGGAAATATCCAAACCATCATTATACCTCCCGATTATCATGTTCTCGCTGAACTCTGACTTCAGCAAACTATGGTGTATAAGCAGATTTACAAAACATGCTTTGTGTACCTGATTATCTAAGTTAGATAGTTCATTATCCAAAGCAGCCTTGCGTTCACGTAATTCTTCTTCACTTGGAAGCTCATCGAGTGTTTGTTGGTACTAAGAAGCATTAATGATATGTCTGACAGAGTTGAATTTTACTGTTTGGATTTGTTGCGTCATACGATCAAGTTTTTCTTGCATTCTTTGACGACGTCCATGAACTTCGCGTAATTCCAATTTGGTTTGGCTTTCTTCTCTGTCTAGATGATCCATCTAAAGCAATTTTTAGTATAATAGCTTAGACCACATTATAACTTGGAGTTTAAGATTGGCTAATTTCTTTTCATGTGCAGTTCTTGCATCTGAAAGCTGCTTTTTCCTACAAGCATAATAAGCTTTTTTACAATCAAGTAATGATTTTACTTTTCACGAACACTTTCTTTTGCTTCAGCTTGTTTGCTTAAAAGAGTTTCCAATGGTGTTAATTGTTGAGCTTTAGCAAGCTAAATTAGGGCATTTAATAGGTGTTAACAATAAGAAAATAGATACCTTTAAAGCCTCTTTTAACTGTGTCTTTCGAGCTTTGAGTTGAATAACTTTTTGCTTGTATTCATCAAACTCAAGCCAAAGAATTTTCTTTTCCATATTTGCTGTTTGTGTTCGACGCGATTCATGCTCTCGAATACGTTCAACTTCTTTTTCACGTTGTAAATTCTCTGTCTTCTTCAATTCTAAACTAGCACGTGCAGCTTCCAAATCTCTTTCACTCGTCGAGCTTTCTCTTTGAATTTGAATTACTTTTTCTTGTTGTTCAGCTAATTCTCCATTGCCAATAGCTACTTGTGTTGCTTTAAGCAATTGCACCGGTGTCATTCTCGAGAATTCACCAACCTATTCCATCTTAGCTCCACTTTCATGACGAAAACATACCTTATCCTGTGGTAAAAATTGACACAAGTTATCAATTTGAATCGAAGCTCGTCCAAGAATTTCTTTAATCTTGGTTTGGCTTACATCTCGGCCGTTCAATTGCCACATCGATTTGTTATCTCTATAAATCGTTCTTCGAATCGTTTTATTACCTCGTTCAAAGTAAAGTTCAATTTCAGTAAATCCAACATCTTTTTCATGCTTTACAAACTGCCCAACTTTTTCTGCTCGTCCAAGTAATTTTGTTGACCCGCCAAGTCCCACACACAAAGCACAAACAATCGACGATTTTCCTGTACCATTAGGCCCAAGCACTACGTTCAATCGAGGTCCAGGAAACAATTCTGCATCGTTATACGTCAAGAAATTATGCAAACGAACGCGGTAGATCGATCCCTCCATGTACTCATTGTTCCCTTTGTGCTCCATAGATGTTCAATTCCTTATGCAACGTTTCTTCCGGATATTTTCATTTCAACTTTGTATACTTGGTCTTTAGTCCGGATACCATTGGCGGGTAAATATAAAAAGTGGCACATGCCATTTTCTATATTTGATTAGCATATGCATACAATGGTCTACTCTAAAGCAGCTTGTAGCGACCGTCAAGCGTTATTTTCAGAAGAGAATGCACATGGTCTTGTAACAATGATAGAGCTTAACGATACAACTTGTCTCAATATGAAATTGTTCGTTTCAATGTAAAATTGGCGGGAAAAAGTGTCTACATGTGGTATAATTCGATGGGTGGCACATGCCGAAAATAAACTATATACTATAATTTGTATTGAAATTCAAACAGGAAAGGCGGTAATGGATCGATCAACGCTGTTAAAGAAGCTGGATGAGCTCAAAGAACAAGTAGAAGAACGTAGTAAAAAGATAAAGAAGCTTACAGATGAACGTACTGCAGATATCAAGAAGGAATTTGCCCGTGATTTAATGACATTACCAGAAAATATCTTGGAAATGCCAATGGACGAATTTATCGCCAAGTTTAATGGGACTTTGGACACAATTGCGCCTGCACCACGTCGTTCAAGCTTGCGAATACGTAATATGTCTTTATCCAAGTACAATACACCATCTCGAGACTCGGAGAGCGAAACCCCAGGACGAAGGCGAAGTTTGCGAACTCCATCAACTGTACGTCGACGACAAGAAGGAGAGATGTTGTATTCAGCACGTGGCTCTCCTATTGATCCAAATGATGAAAATGGTAATGGGAAACCCAAGCTTTTTGTCATGTTGGATGAATTGGATATGGCCCACATGAATTTACGTTTGGTCGATGATAAAACACAATCTGAAACTCAAGTAAATCTCTCAAACGATGCTGATCTTGAACAATTACGTAAAGAAGGAAAAGAAGAGCTTGCAATTCTTCAAGTACAAGAAATCAAACGTAAAATGCAAGCGTATTGTGATGAAGTTATGGCAAAACTGAGTCAAAGTGCTTCATAAACATGAAGAAATCGTCTATTCAGCTACTCTTGTGTCGCTTTCGGTCAGACTCTTGATCTGATTTTGTAGGAAACACTTGACGAACATTGATGTTCAATCGATTCGAGCAGACATATTCTTGGATATTGTGATACAATACATTACAATTCGGTAATTCCTTTGGGAATGCCGGAATACAATTGTTTGGCATTGTTTTTGCAATTCCTACTCATTCTTGAATGGATATTCATCCTCTTGAAATCATTTACCATGAAAACAAAGTCTTGATTCACCTCCCATGACAACAACATCACCACTTCGCAATAAAATTTCAATCGGAACTTCATCTTTTGTAAGTCCACCTGAGAACACATTGGTGCATGAATGAATTCATTACGATATACCTTTAAGAAAAATCGCATCGGATCCAATTGAGAAAGACACGACAGGATGATCAAATGTGATTTCGACATTATCTTGATGTCCTCCCATGGTTGAATTTGCTTTGTAATAATTGACTAAAGCTGCTTCTGATGTAATTTCAAAACCAACAGCATTTGCACATGCTTCTCCAAGCTTTTGTAAGAGCTCTGGGATATGTGAACCTTGTTCTTCTGGGTATGCTCTTAATGTCCAATTGTAATGGTAGCCAAGTGCAGCCCAATGTAATTTATTCATCGGGTCTGGTTCATTTTGTCTTCGTGATGTGGCTTTCATCCATATCTTGTCAATCTACATTAATTTAGATCAATTTGTATCATTATATCAAACTACTTGTTGGTTTAAAGGATGTAAATTCGTTGTATGGGGTGCTTCAGCATACTCAATCAAGCATTTTTCAGCAAGGTCTCGTTGTGTGCAAGCATCTAATGCTCCTACAAGTATATAAAAGCCATTGCAGCTCTTTGTCTCGGGCAAAGTGATCGCATAGATAACACATTTTGCATCACCAACCACAATACATTCGTCTACTTTTCTTATCCACGTTGATTGTTCCATTGTTAAGGCATGAGGATCAATCACATGAATCGCTTCTTCAATCCTCTCTCCTCTTTCATCCAGTATCGCATTCGTCTTGACACGTTTCCACTTCTTTTCGACTGCTTTGTACACACTCATCAACTTCTGTTGTCACCCAATTCGTCTCTCTCTTCCTTCTAATCAATAAGAAACAAGAAGCAAGTCTGTAGAATGAAAAGGAAAATAGTATTCCTAAAGCTTTAATATCAATACGAGTGGAGAAGACACACGGCTTTCGTGTGCTTGTGCATCTGGCGGTATCCAGTGCATGTCATTTTCAATTTGTTTGGGTAATAAAAGGATATCATGACACATGAACATGGACCAAAGCGAGTCGAATCGTATGGATCGATCCAGAAAGCGAGTAGTTCAAGGAGAGATTTACCACCTAAAGCACCAAGTCCTCCACCACCAGCTAGCATTTTTCGATCGCCGATGGCTGTACGAGATAACAAAATTATTCCAACAAGACCGATTGTGCGCAAGAAAAGCAGCGTGGAATTTTCAGTTTGCATCGATGTAAGCGATGATGAATCGTCTCGAAGAGAATGTAGACGATTATCGCTAGTGGAAAAGCAGGAATTGTACAAAGTTCGACCAGATTTGGATATTAAACCTCCCAAGTCATCTCATGAATTTGAAAAAGACAAAGAAGAAAGCCAAAGGCGATTCATCATTTCGATGTTTGTTTCATTTGCATGTATGCTACTGCTTATGATGTTTTATGCTGTCATTGCGATGAAAAAACCTCCCGCTCCATGATTTATCTAATGCCCAACTATTCCTATTGTCTATGAATGAATCTACAACTTATTCACATCAGATGCCAAGCAACTTCAACCAACTTGCCTCCATCCATCCCTACAGCAAACAATGCCTATCATCCCCATAGAAAACTCAAACTCAACATCCACCTTCTCTTCTACTTCCTCCCCTCTATCCATCAAGCTATTTCATCCATCTTTATCAACTTTATTTATCGTAGCTTCATTTTAGTACATGACAGATGTCAAACAAAGGATGTACGTGGAAGTCGTAGATGTATCGTACTATATGGCCAAACCATTGCCTTCTCATGCGATTCCATGTCTTCCAGAGGGTCCTTGCTACGAGAAAGCCAAGTTGGTGCCTGTCCTTCGTGTCTATGGAGCCACACCCGAAGGATTGAAGTGCTGTCTTCATGTCCATGGCGTATTAGATGATAGCAAGATTTGTCTCTAAGCATTACTAGGTCTTTCCTTACTTTTACATGCGATGTGAGGGAGATCCAACATTTGACGATGCTAATCAACTTGTGCAATTACTTTCTACCATTGCTAAAGACATTGAAAATGCATTGCGTTCTGCACAGGAAAATAAACGTGCGAATTTACCACCATCCATTGCAAAGGTAGAATATTATGTAGTTGATCAAATATACAATGGAAAAAGTAGCTTGTTATTGTCAAAGGGATTCCTTTTTATGGCTATCATGCTCAAGAAATGTTTTTCATTAAAGTTTTTTACTATGATCCATCAAAATGTTCACGTTTGGTACAAATTGTTGAAAGTGGTCTTGTGGCTAATCGTATTTTTCAACCTTTTGAAGCACATATCCCGTATTTACTTCAGGTATTTTAATCTTGATTGATGATCATTTGACTTGTAAAGATGTTTGTTGATTATCATATTGAGGGCATGAACTATATTAATATTCGTGATTTTAAAGTATCATTAATTTTTCATAGATTGAGATATTGATACTTGTGATTTAGTTTCGATCCCAATTTGATCCAAGTCAAACAGATTGGCCATATCGTCAAAGTAATTGTGCAATTGAATCGGATGTATCATGCAAATCAATATTAAATTGCATTAATACGGCTAAAGATGGATGTTATGTACCTGCATTAAATTCGCTCTGGGAAGTATGTGCAATAAAGTAGAATTATTTGATATTTATGATGGAATAGGAAGAAAAACAAAGACGAAAAAATCAAGGATTAACAGCTACACCTGAAGTAGATCCAAGCATACCTCGAAATACACTTTCAAGTCATGAATCCGATTCACAAGGACCACTTTCTCAATCCAATTTTAATAAACGCATGTGGGCATCTTTACAAACAATTCTACACTCTACATCAACAGATCTCAATACATCGGTAGATGTTATATCTATATATTGTGGTTTATTGTAGTACAATAGATTCAAAGTGTTAGAGACGATGAAAATGAATTTTCGGGTGATCTTGATAATAATGATTTTGCATACAGTCAATTGAATCAAGATGCTGCGAAAGATCTAAGTGAAGAACTACTTCAATTACTCTCTCGACTTCAGGATAATCGTCAACGTGAATTTACAAAATTACAAGTACAAGATCATGAAGATAGTAGCAGTGATGATGATTCAGATGATTATTCAGATGATGGCAATGAAGCTACAGAAAATCATCATGCTCAAACCATCATGGAATCTCAAGCTGATTTTGAATTATATTCATCTGAACAAGAGCAAGATTCAACTAATACCAATTCAAAACCATCGAAATGGTGGGAACGTGATCAAACGATATCAGAAGTGCAGTGTTCAATAGAAACCTTGGGTGCACCTCGTGTATCATTTTCATTATCACAAGTAAGTCATTATTTTCTTCATTATCTCATTTTAAAAGGATATTTCTGCTTCCCAACCTTATATATCAGAGTCTGAGCCTGAAGAAGATGAAATTAAACCACATCCAAAAGTATCAACAACTTTTAAAGTGCGAAAAAGATGGGTTTATACACGTGTACCACCATCAGTACTAGATCTTTTCCCTTTACCTCCACAGGTAATCTATGAATGTTAAATCTAATTGATATTGTTTGATAGACAACACCACAAGTATTTTATAGTAACATCAAAGATGTACCAGAAAAACCAGTAGCTTATGCTGGGCAAAGTTATACATTTCCTAAACCTGGGATCAAATACCTCACTGATTATCCAAATCATCAATATTCATCACTATTAAATGAAGAAGTTTATTCAACTGTGAGAACATTGAAATTATTTGAAATTCTCATCATTATTATGTAGAGAATATATCGACGGCGTACACCACTTCGTAAACCTCCAACATGGGGAGATTTACAAGTGTATGATTCACAACAACACCCTCATACGGTTCTATTATCTTTCAGATTGATAAATATTTAATTGCATTATGTAATAGCCAAGAACACCACGTACACCAATGTCTTCAGCTAATACACCAGCACCAGCGCCACGACCTACACATTTACATATTTCCAATTTAACTTTGTTATCTCTTGAAATTCATGTCAACACTCGTCAATCACTATTACCTGATCCAAACCAGGACGAGGTACAAGCAATTGCCATTGTTGTTGAGACCACATATCAAGAAATCCATTCCAAGAAATACTACCTTATTGTTGTGGATTCTGCCAACTTAAAGCAAACCAAAGTACTCAATGGCAATGTGTATAACATTGAATACGTACACACAGAAAGAGCCTTACTTGAACGTCTTGTGGAGCGTACTATTGAATGGGACCCAGATTTCTTTGTTGGCTATGAAGTACAACAAAGTTCGTTTGGTTATCTCATTGATCGTGGAGGTCAACTTGATCCACCGGTAGTCTTATTAACATATTGATTATTAACATATAGCGTAGATCAACTTGATTGAACTACTTTCTCGATTACCATATATCAAAATGGATTCTCGCAACCAAGAAGTGCTTCGTGACGATGGCAATATTGGAGCTAAACATGGTATGAAAAAGGCATCGGGAATATGGATTCATGGCCGTCATGTTCTTAATCTATGGCGTTGTGCTCGTTCTGAAGTATTTTACTCTAGAAATCATGTTTAATGGATTGCATAGTTAAAACTATCCCGATATAATTTCGAAGAAGTTGTGGCTCATGTGCTTAAAAGACCTTTTCCTAAATACACTCATGCAACTTTAACAAAATGGTTTTCTAATGGTGGAGTTTTAAGACTACGAACATTGGAGCACATTGCATTACAAACTGAATTAAACCTCAAAGTCATGGATCGAATGCAACTAATTACACGTACTAGGTATTTATTAATGATTGTTGCATTTGAATTTATATTTGTTATTAGTGAAATGGCACGTCTATTTGGAATTGATTTCTTCTCGGTTCTCTCTCGAGGTTCTCAGTACCGAGTGGAAGCAGTAAATATTCGAGTAACAAAACGATTGAATTATATAATGGTTTCTCCAAACAGACAACAAGGTAATTGCTTTTTTGTTATTTTTTAATGAGGATAATAGTTGCTGCTCAACCACCGATGGAATGTATTCCTCTAGTCATGGAACCACTTTCGGCATTTTATGGTGATCCTGTTGTTGTTCTTGACTTTCAGGTAAAGCTTTTCGATTAAAGCTTACTAAATTGCAATAGTCTTTGTATCCATCTATGGTTATTGCGTACAATATTTGCTATTCCACGTGCTTTGGACGATTACAAAATGGTTTAGACCCATCTTTAGAGACTGTATTAGGAGTGGTGACTCCATATCAAGCTGATCTTGATGGGCTTAAAACTTCTGGACAAGACACAATAGTCACTCCAAATGGGGCACTATTTTGTCCAAAGCACGTGCGTTCGGGTGTTCTTCCCCTTGTTCTCCAAGAAATATTATCAACCCGAATTATGATCAAAAAAGCTATGAAAGATGTACATAGCATATCCAACATTTACAAGAAGTGTTTAATGTTTATAGACAAGTGATCCTAGGTTGACTAAAGTTCTTGATGCAAGGCAAATGGCTTTGAAAATGATTGCAAACGTCACGTATGGCTACACTGCAGCAAGTTTTTCTGGTCGTATGCCTTGTGCACAGCTTGCTGATGCAATCGTCCATGTAAAATATACTTTATTGATTAATCTAATGCTAGTATAGTGCGGACGTATTACTCTCGAATCAGCTATTAAATTGGTTGAATCACACCCGACATGGCACGCTCAAGTGGTTTATGGTGATACCGATAGTTTATTTGTACAGCTTCGTGGTCGTTCTTTACAAGAAGCTTGGGCTATTGGGCAGCAAATAGCAAGTCAAGTCACAGCAAATAATCCAAAGCCAGTATGTTTAAAACTTGAAAAGGTATACATGGGCTGCTTTCTTGTTTCCAAGAAGCGATATGTTGGGTACAAATTTGAATCTCCAACACAAACTGTGGGTATACTTGATGCCAAAGGGATTGAAACAATACGAAGAGATTCCTGTGGTGTAGTTCAAAAATCCATGAGGCATTGGCTTAAACTTTTATTTAAAACCCGAGATGTATCTCAGTGCAAGAAATATCTTCAGAACTACTGGAAGAAGATGCATGAATTTAAAATTCCATTACAAGATTTCATTTTTGCAAAAGAAGTTCGCCTTGGTACTTACGCTGGGTACATCTACTTTCCAATTACAATAATGAGCTTTGAATACTGTAGGCAAGGTCCACCAGCAGTGCTTGTTGCTACAAAAGCCATGGCTAAAGATCCTCGTGCTGAACCTCGATATGCTGAACGTGTTTGTTATGTTGTTGTTCGTGGACCTCCTGGAGCGCGTTTGATGGATTTGGTTGTCCAACCTGAAGAATTGGTTTACAATAAGCAATATATCTTGAACATTGAGTACTACATCACGAAACAAGTAATATCTCTTTATCTACTTTGTGATTGATATCATCGTTTAGATAATACCAAGTTATGAACGCTTGGCACTCTTGACTGGAATCAATATTCGACAATGGTACCAAGAACTTCCGCGGTTTACCGAAAAAGCCTCCATGTATGCTTCGAGTGTCATGCGTATCGATGCGTATTATACAAGTCAACATTGTATTCTATGTGGAGCTCAAAATTCTCGACCGCGTTATGGAGAAGCAAATTGGTTGTGTGGAGCTTGTAAAAAAGACACTTTAGGTAGCTATAACCTACTTCAAAGCCACGCCATCACTTTGGATAATCAAGCTATTGCAATTCGACAAGTGTGTATGCAATGTATGGGCTCTACTACTCATGGTGCAAATTGGCTACAAGCTAATGCTATGGTTTGTATGAACAATGGCTGTGATGTATGGAACCTTTGGTTGAGAACTGCGCAATTGTATGAAACAAGTGAAGGACAAAGTGATGCAGTGTTTAAAGTAAGAATTGAATGTATTAACGGCACACACTAATATGCTTTTAAGTAGACTACAGTATGAATCTTGCAATGGGGGCACTGTCACTTGAGGAAGGAACAGCAGCCGTCTCCAGCTCTGTCAGTGCCGGCCATAGATGGGTCTAAACTTATTTAATACTTTTTTGCACCATAGGTGGGCTGTTTGTATTGATTGCGGTGGTAGCCACTTTGTTCCTTGTAGCCGTAGTTGTTTGGTTCACTTCGTGGTTCTGGTTCTGACTTGACAGTCTTGTTGTCTTTGCAAATATCAGAAAGTTCGCCCAAAGCAACCAAAAGTTGTTTGTATAAGTCGCTGTTAGAGGGGCAAAGTGCAACCTCTTCGACATTGCGATCAATCCAGCATCGTTCATCGGCAAGGTGTCGGCCATAAACCCATTTATCAGCATCATTGTTATCACATTCAGCCCAGTTCAAGTATACTGATGAGTAGAAAGAAACAATTTCGTTTTCAGCAAGGCAGAGGTAGCTACGGCGTCCAAGAGCTTCAGTGTATTCATTAACAGCAGTGCAAGAGGTGATATCTTCATTCGATAGGTAACCATCATCAATGCATTCATTGATTTCACGGGATTTCTTTAATAGTTCACTGTAATCGGTACCAGTAGGCAATTTCCAGTCATCTTCAGATTTGAATTCAGGGTAGCACTTGCTAGCATCACCATTGTTGTTGGCAACACAGGCATAGAAACCACAATAATACATAATACCAAAGCCTTCCAAAATAGGTTGTTCATGAACACCAGCACTGCGAATGGCAATTTCAGCAATTGTTAAAGGACGACGAAGCGATGTAGTCTTCTTTTCGACATAATGTACTGAGTCATACAAACTGCGAAGTGTGCGATCTGAGGTGTACTGATCATTTTGGCAATAGCGAACTTGATTTTCAATGCCCAACTTTTTGAATGCATCTGATGTCTTGCACGAATCGTATGGGCTAGACCATGCTTTCGTGACGTCGTCTTGGACAATGCTGTAATGAGTAGTGCTTGGAACGTATTGATAAACCAACTTTCCACTTGGTGCAGTGAGCAATGTTACTTCAGCAGCATCCACCAACTCTTCAGTGTTGGCACAGAGGAAAGAATTACCAACTGTGTATGCTGCGAGACCTGATGCTTCACCGCTGGTGTATTGGTAGGTTGCAACATTGTGGTCACCATCAAGGTAGTATGGGGCATTGGGATTGTATCTGGTTCTACCACCGGTTTTGAATGTGCGATACAAGTTAGGAAAATTGTGAAGAGCTTCATGGCCAGTGCAGGATTTGACCTCATCGATAAAGGCATGAAGTTTGCGAAGGTAGAGAATTGGTCCTTCAATAGGGTTGCCACAAGCACGAGCAGCGTAGTGTTCAATGAAATTGATACGAATGTAGTTTTCAGTCAAGCACATGACAGTAGCTGATGTAATTGACACGAACGAGTTTTGGTAGCACTTTTCTTGAAGATAAGCTGGTGAAGAGGCATCCACGTAGTTGGCTTCATAATCGTAATCATCGCTAGAGTCAGTGGAAGCTCCATAGCCAGAAGTCGGTTTAGGTTTGGGAGTTGGCTTTGGTGTTGGTTCTGGAGTGTGGTAGTCACGGCTGTAGTAATCATCATTGTTAGCCGTTGGTTGTGGTGTTGGCTTTGGAGGCTTACCACCGCAAATACCATTGACATTGGCACTCATTTGTACATAGAACACAAGACATTGATCTAAGAAGTAGCTGGTCAAACTCTTGCGTCCACAAGTTGTCCATGGAGCACCAGTCAAGAAACAATGGTAGTCGCCAAGCTTTGGGATGACCAAGTCATGCTTCTTGTGGTCACTAGTGAAGTACGTGTATGGGTAAGGAGTAGACTTATCCACCGTGTAGTGATTTTGGTATGGTGCATAGCTAGGAGGAGTGTATTCCAATGGCTTTTCGTAACCATAGCCAGAATTCTTTCCATAACCTTTGGATGGCCTACCATACCCAGAATCATCCTTGTCATAATGGTCATTGCCTTTGCCATAACCTTGGCGTTTGCCATATCCATCGTTGTCTTCATAGCCATAGCCTTTGCGATTACCATAGCCATCATTGTTATCATTGCCATAGCCTTTGCGTTTGCCATAATCATCATCATGATATTCATTACCATAGCCATCATGACCATAGTCATTGTCACCATATCCTTGCGTTTGTTTGCTGTATCCTTCGTCTTGGCCACCATAAGCAGATACACTAGAAAGCCCAGCAAGCACACCAAGGAGAAACTTCACTTGCATTGCCCGCTGTTGTGGTAGGTAGGAAAATGCACAATGTCAATGAACAAAGTATCAAGCGGGAATGTCCGCGACCTTTCGGGCAAACATTCGCAGCCAATCAGAGTGCAGGGGAAATTTCGATGCCAATCCATTGGCGGTTCAACCGGCGCCGCAAGTGCCTTTTCAGAGCCAATCACGTATCCGGAGTTGTGTGTCCATGGCCAAAGGCAAGCGTCCAAGCAGCCAACTCGTTGTTGTCAATCCTGCGTTGATACAAGCCGCTGCGTCTGAAGCGTAAGCTGCAGTGGCTTTGGAATGATTTTAACTTGCTGTAGCCCACCCAAGAAAAAAGCTAAACGCTCTGAGACGAAAGAAAAAACTGGCGTGTATCAATGCAATGTGTGCAATCTTCAGGTTACAATGGGAGCAAAAGAGATGCATGAAAATGGAAAGAAGCATCGTGCTTTGGCTGCTAAAGCATTGAGCACTAGAGCTAAAAACAATGAAAAGATTGGGAACACTCTTAGTGCCGTTGAAACCAGTGAAAAGAAAATTGCGAATAAAATTTTGTATGTGAAAGTGTCGAGGAACGAAGATTTACTTGGAGCTCTGTATATGTTGGTGTACCAAGAGTCTATACGCCATGCTTTGATTGTAGTGCCAAATAAAGGAATTTATGAACCACAAGTGGTTGCTGGTGTTATGAAACACCTTGGGTACTCTGCTCTTGCAATTCATGGAAAAACCCCAAGCACTCAACGACGACAAACTCTGGATAAATTTCTCTCTTCGTCATCATTGTTACTTGTTTTAACAGAGCATTTAGCAAAAGGAATGGCTTCGGATAGTAATATTCACTTGCAATCAATTCCAAACAAGCCAAGTGCCAATGCTTTTGTAATTCTGGGCAAAGATGATACTCCTACAAAGTCTCTAACTCCTATTATACCTTGGAATAAGCTTATTATGCAAAAAGCTACATCACGTGCTCTTATGGCGAAAACTATTCATGAGCTTACTGTAGCTGAAAGCGATAATGAAGCCCAATGGATTCAAAAGTTAGCTTCCTCCTCTGGTCTTGAAGCAGATGATGAAAATACCAAAAAGAAAAAGGCACCCTCTGCAACACAGCAAAAACTTGCTGCATTATCAGAGAAACTCTTTTTAACAATGGGCTATCCTCTTACATTTACTGGGACTCTAAATCTCAAGCAAATGAAAGAAAAAATGTCGTGTGTTGGACTACATGTTCAAAATGCTGCTACAGGAATGTCTTTACACTCTACACGTCTATCGGCTCAAACAAAGTGGCTTGACAATGCTCAAGGTGCTCAATTTGGTGGTTCTTGGGATGGTTCAATTCGTCATGGTGCAACTAAAGATGCTACTTCTTTAATCGTCCGACAAAACTATTGCTCAAGTGGTAAACAACAAAATTGTTGGCATCCCAACCCAGAGCCTGCTGAGCCATGGGGTGGTTTGTATGGCAAACCGTGTGGACATAATGAAGTAATAATTTCATCATGAAATTAAACTAACTATACAATTAGGTTGTCATGCATCATTTACGTCCATTCTTTCCTCAAGAGGTGGTCAATGCTCGAATTTGTTCACGTGAAAAACCTGCTCCTGGAAATGATGGTTTTGATGGTTGCTTGGAGCATCTTCAATGGAAATGTAAAGCAAACAATCGTGCAATGACAATCTGGGACTCAGAGCAATGGATTTTTATTCAATCTGATGGTCAAGTCCTTCGCATCAACAAAACAAATGCTCTCACACTTCCTTTACCAGTTCTAAAGTGGATAATGACCAATTTTCGTTCCATGACACTTCAATGTTCTGGTCAAATTCGCCCTAAGCACTTACTCCAGTGCATCTCTTACCTATTTTTTGCTGCAAACGCTAAAGGTGAAAATGTATGGGGCCTTCCCCAACATATTCGCCAAATTATCATCAGCTACATCGTCAGATTTATGGATGAAATTACATTCTCTACCTAATCCTTAAATGCAATATTGTTTGATTGTATTTCATCTTTATTAGACCAAAGGCTTTAAAGTTAGGTAATCATTCACCTTGGTACTATAACACCTGAAAGTATAATAAATATAATACCAAAATGAGTAAAGTAGAAATCAATTTTACTTACATTGACATGTTGAAAGAATGCATTTGTTAATGCTGTTTTTTGTCATATTAACAATGAAGTAAATGAGAAAATCGATTGAAAAGATGAAAATCACATTATTTACACTATTTATATTAATACACTATAATCAGATTATTCATACTGTATTAGTCTTCAAAATGTGTAATAGTGTATGAGATAAAGCATATTTTGGCGCGATGGACGTAAGTTTAATCGAAGGACTCCACGAAGCTCAGAAAAAGGGCTACAAATGCATAGATCGTCTTGCCATTATCCACGTACAAAGAAATCGCGTATATCATTCAGTTCTATCATTTACGTCGAGTAAAAGCGTTCTTTTGCTCATGGAATTGCATCCCAATCTTCCGTCAACAATTGACTGGCCTCTTGTGTCATCCATTGCCACCGAAAAGCTAGGTCAAGTCCCAGAACCCTTAAAAGATGTTCTTCATTACGATTCAGTGGTTAATGTCGATTTATTACGGCCATTTACGAGTATAAAAGCTCATGATATGCTTGCTTGTGTTATTCGAGAGATTATTCGGAGCAAAAATGATACATTTACAATGGATATTATCGTTGGATACCAAGGAGGATACTTGGGCCAGCAATTCAATGAAAAATCGTGCAGAACTATTAAAGTAAAACCTCTACAAGAAGAAGTGATGGTATCAGTTGAGAGTATTTTGAAATCAACATTGGAGTGCGTGCCTGCAAACCATGCAAAGCTAGAATCTGCTCGTATTACTGCGGGGTATATGCTTAATAACCTTCCAAGAGGACTTGAAAACTTAGTCAAGGTAATTGCCTTTGAGTTCGTAACATTAATTTGTCAATAGGTGTGGACAACGTGGGAAGGAATTGAAAATTTATCGGCAGTAGCTAGTAAACCACCACCATTTGCTTGTTCTGCAATTTTTATTCAAGATTTGGAGACTTTGCGTACAATGCCCTTGCAAGAGTGTTTCACTGATACTTTTCCAGTGCATTTTGAAAGACAACTTCAGCTTTTACTCTGCATTGAGAAGGTATATTTTTCTTTAACATTGCTAACAGTGAAATTAGAGTATTTCATTGAATGCCGCCGAAGTAACATTCCCTTGGTCTGCTCTAAAGTCTTCTGTTGCCACAATCGACACACACCAGCTATTGACCAACCCTGATAGCATTATACTTTCTCACATGGGTAAGAATGTGTAAAGGTAATTTGAGGCGTAATTTAGATTGATAGAAGATGCTGATCCCTCGAATAGCAGCTTAACGCTGCGGTATGACATGGATATGCTGGAAAAGTCGTGGGATATTATTGCTTACTGCACTTCCTCAACGCAAGGCATTATCATTTTTGTCGAAGAGCTCCAGTCAATTTTTCAACAAATTGCCATTTCTCCGGTAATTCACGATGACAATCCCTCAGAGCTGGCTATCTATATCAGACAGCACAGAAATCAAGCACCAAGAGACCAAAGAACTCAAAACGATTTTCATGATGGTATTAAACCTCTAAGCCAAGATCCTGTTTCATCGCTCAAATACATGATAAAAGTTGGTTTATACAAGCTACAACGCGATGTCTCGCACTGGCTGACACAGGTATACTCCAAATCTGATACCTGTTCTAAATACCTCTCCTTAGCAAACAATTCATTTGTCAGAAATTAAGACTAAACTTACAACACCTCAAAGCTTTAAATCCATCCAATGGTTGGTCTATGTGTGTGCAATTGGAAAACAACTCGCATTGAACACCGCTATCGTTCGTCAGCTTGCTGAACAAGCAATGACACACGCTATGAGCACCCAAGATATTGCTCCAACTTTTCATATTCCTCTTGAATCTTTCGTACCAGATCGTTTACGTTTATCTCTATCAGGTCCATTCTCATTCCTCATCATCCTTAACACACTTCTAGATCCTTTTCTCTGGTCTCTACAACTTAAAGTAAACGACACCTTTACTCGAACACTTCAACTCGAAAAATCTCAATTTCACGATTGGAATCTGGTTCAATTTAGCATTTCACCAGCGATTGCCAACCGGATTAAAGCTGCAATGACTCATCAGCACGCAGACGCTGCTCCATTCCTCGATCAAGGAGTTGCAACTTTTCTAACCAACACACCACCTACAGCCATGGACTATTACGATGGTAGACAGCATGTCATTTCATACAGTCAACTTTATGCTCCAAAATAAATTTGATTTCTAATATCAACTTATTTTTACAAGAAACTTACAATTAACTAGCCACTAACAATTAACTAGCGGTTTGTATGCTATTCATTACACTTGATTTAAAGATACCAGAGGTAATTATTATTGGACTTGAGGTTTGTATACCCTACATTTTACTTGATTTAAGTATAAATGGATTTGACTTGAGGTTAGTATACAGAATATTATACTTGATTTTAGTATGCACTTCAACTATAAGAACATACTTGAGGTTAGTATAAATTATGTATATAAAGTTTAAAAGGGACTCATACCAATGAGAACCAATTAAATGATCATTCAAAGATGGCGGATACAATGGACATGGACGCAGAAGCTCTCGCACGCGAAGCAAAGCAGCGAGAAAACGATCCCAATACATACAAACGCAGCAAGGAAGACCCTGTAAACAGCTTAGAAGACATCTACCGTCAGTGGGATGAGCTTATCCCAGAAGATCAGTGGCCATTGTATGAAGCAATGACCAAATTTGTGGTTGAAGCCAACCCACAGACGCCACGAGCATTGGAAAAGACATTTGTACTGCTACGTCGTCAGTTTAAAATGCTACCAAAGAAGTCTCAAATCAAATTTGTTTATAATATGTTAGTTAAGCGTGGTGAAGCACCACCACACCTTGAAATTGATAAATTGTTGGTGAAGAAAGCAGGCAAAAGTCAAAGTGGTGTACTTGTTGTGACTGTAGTAACAAGTCCTTATCCTCATGGTCAAAAGTTTAGCTGTCAATGGAATTGTTACTATTGCCCGAATGAACCTAATCAACCTCGATCGTATTTACATGATGAACCAAGTGTCTTGCGAGCTAATCGCAATGCATTTGATCCTGTGCTTCAGTTCTGTGATCGTTGTGTTACTTTGGCTTTAAATGGGCATCCTGTTGATAAGATTGAGCTGTTAGTTCTTGGTGGTACTTGGGCTTCGTATCCAGTGTCATATCAAGAGGAGTAAGAATATATGCCATGCTTACATCATATTTACTACTTCGTTAGGTTTATTCGTGATCTTTTTTATGCTGCAAACACATTCCATGATCGTGAAAAGAGAGAGAAGCGTTCTTTGGAAGAAGAAAAGAAAGAAAATGAGACTACTCTTGTCAAGATTATTGGGATTACTTTAGAAACTCGTCCAGATTGTATCACACCAGAAGAACTTCGTCGATTCCGAAAGTTTGGCTGTACACGTGTCCAACTTGGCATTCAGCACACAGATGAAGGCATTTTAAAGAAAATTAATCGTGGTTGTACAACTACTGATGCTAAACGAGCAATGAAGCTTCTTCGTGACTGTGGCTACAAGACTGATATTCATTTAATGCCTAACCTTCCTGGCAGTTCTGTTGAGTTGGATCGTGCTATGTTCGAATATGTATTGCATTCCCCAGATCTCCAAGCCGATCAATGGAAAATCTATCCTTGTGAAGTGACTCCATGGACTGTCATTAAACGCTGGTATGATGCTGGAGAATACGTGCCATACTCGGATCATGAACTTATGATGCTTCTCATGGATATTAAAGCCCAAGTTCATCCATGGATTCGCCTTAATCGTGTCATTCGTGATATTCCATCTCAATATATTCTTGGTGGCATGGATGAACCCAATCTTCGTCAAGTTATTTTAAAGCGTATGGAACAAGCAGGTCGTGTTTGTAAATGCATTCGATGCCGTGAAGTCAAGAACGATGCTCGTGCTGCAAGCAAGGCTCAATTAATTACTCGCAAGTATGAAGCTAACGAAGGTACCGAGTACTTTTTAAGCTTTGAGACTGCCGATGAAAGCACAATTTGTGGATTCTGCCGTCTACGCCTATCTCCTACTGCAGGTGCTGATGTCTTTCCTGAACTCCAAGGTTGTGCTCTTGTACGTGAACTCCACGTTTATGGTCAACTGGTTGTTGTTAACAGCAATGATAAATCAAAGCCTCAACATGGTGGTTTTGGTACTCAACTTATGCTCAAAGCTGAAGAAATTGCTCGTGCTAATGGCTTTACCAAGATTGCTGTAATTGCTGGTGTTGGTGTGCGTAATTTCTATCGCAAACTTGGCTTTGAAGTCGAAGGTGAAGGTGAACTTATGATCAAACATTTGCCTCCTGCTCCTCCACGAACCTTTTTCAACACTCGAGTTGTTCTTGCTGCTGCTACCATTGCTATGGCTATCGGTGTTTCTTTTCTTCTCAAAAAGAGAAAGTAAATGCTCCATTAGATTAGCATTAGATTAGTTGAAAAACTAAATAATTAGCTACATTTATCATGCCTTTAACGTATCTCAATTTATAGGTTAAACAATGCGTTAAAGTCCAACTCACTTTTATTGCAAAATATTGCGTTAAATTAGGTTAAACAATACGTTAAACACCAACTTTGCTTTTATCATGATGGAGTACGTTTAACTTAGAATTATACGTCAAAGATTACGTTAAACTCAAAAGTGAACATTTGACATGATGATCAAGGGATGGAAGCGGTTCTCAACGTTGTCACCACGTAAATTGGCAGCGATGGAGTCGGAAGTAATGGCTCGATTACGTACAGTGAACGACTCTCTACTTAATAGTGATCTTGCAACACTCGGTCGTATCAAAGTTTGTTTTGTTATCGAGTATTTCCTTACATTTAAGTCTAGAACTTGGTCATCAATGAAGATCAAAGTGTTTCTTGTGATATTGAAACGCCTTCGCCTGTACTACGGCAAAATGCACAGGTATATGCATATATATTGTACATATCTAATTGTAGTAGTGGGTGGAAGAAGCAACAAAATCGATTAAAGAACTTCCATGGGTGTCAAGTGCCAATGTATCTATCGTGCCTGGTGCAACACGAAATCCTCAAGCACCGAGACATTCTACACTTGCTAAAGTGAACAATATCGTTGCTGTATCGAGCTGTAAAGGTGGTGTTGGCAAGTCTACTGTGGCTGTGAATCTTGCATTTGCGTATGCTCTGAGTACGGTTCAATGGATGAAAATGGAGTAGATTGCACAAACTTGGAGGTCGTGTTGGGCTGCTTGATGCAGATATCTATGGTCCAAGTTTGCCTACAATGATATCACCAGAAGATCGTGCTATACGCAAGTCCAATGAAAACCCATCGTTTGTAGTTCCAGTGAACTATCATGATGTTGCTTGTATGTCTTTTGGCTTTGTTAATAGCAAAGCTGCCCCTGGCGCTGGTGGTATGTATTTTTTGTCTTTTGGCTTTACTAATTGAAAGTAGGCAAAGGGGCTGCTGTCATGCGTGGAGCTATGGTATCCAAGGTTATTGATCAACTAGTACTTGGCACAGAGTGGGGAGAATTGGATTATTTGGTCATCGATATGCCTCCAGGAACAGGAGATATTCACATGTCACTCTCCCAACAAACTGCAATCACTACTGCTGTCATTGTTACTACGCCACAAAAGCTAAGGTAATTTCATACTAGTATGATACTATTTACTGCATTGACTGTAGTTTTGTAGATGTTGAAAAAGGAATTGCAATGTTTGAGGATCTCAAGGTAAGTAAAAGTATTGAGACTTTTAGAATCAATCACTTTAGATTCCAACTACTGCCGTGGTAGAGAATATGTCGTATTTTGATTGTATTCATGGTCATCGGCATTATCCATTCGGTATTGGACTTATTAAATGAATATGTGCAATGACAAGTCCATATTAGGTCAGGGGCATTTGAAAGAATTGCAAAACACTTTTAATATCCAACATACTTTTCAATTTCCAATGTCCGAATCCACCAGCAATAGTGCTGACTTTGGCAAGTAATTTATAGCTTACAATATTACGTTAGCTTTATAATTTTTTAGACCTCTTGTATTGACAGAAGAATCGCCTGAAGTGACTGAAAAATTTGAAGCATTGGCTTTGACTGTAAACGTAATCTCTAGTACCTTAACTAAATTGAATTTAGGTGGCTGAAGATTGTGTCAAACTTAAACATCTTTCGAAATTAGCTCCAGAACTTTTATATGACGCCACACGAGGAATCATATTACGATTTTACACAACAGAAAGTGCCAAAGAAATTGTTTTATCACCAATTGACTTGCGAGCCGAGTAAATCCTCCCATTTCAACTTGATTTAAAAATTGTTTAGATGCCGATGTGCAGCATGTATTGAAGAATTCACTGGAAAAGCAGTATGTGCATTAGAATCCTATCCATTTCTCATCAATTCCATAGCTCTTAGACCCAACTACAATTCCCGAAGATATTCGCCCAACAGCAGTTCAACGCAAAGGCAATTACGCATTCGCAGTCGTATGGAGCGATGGGCATTCATCGTCTTTGTACACATTTGAGCATCTGCGTCGACTCGCAGAGCTGGAATAGAATATTCACCGATAAATCCCCCTGCATAACAATGCTTTAGATCAGATATCAAGTCATATTGCACATGCATCCCTGAAAATCCCTCATCCAAACCCATTTTGCAGCTTTTCTACTTCATCGTACGAACAATTCTTCTTGTTTAGTATCTCCATAACACATTGTTTTGCCATATCCAAAGGATCATGATTATCCTTTACGTAAATGATCAACCCATGTTCCTTAAGATGAAAAATATCATCACGTCATCAAAAGTGTACTTTCGCGACACCATGTCAAAATGAACCAATCAAAAAATATATTTGATGTGTTGCATACACTATTCTATATTTTTAAAATAGTATTCGACATGAGGCTCAAAGGTATTAAATAATGTTATATCTATTTTATTTTATTCAACTGTATACAATCTACAAGATAAATGATTAAAAGAAAACAAATGTTTCTTTAATGTTTTTTGAACGATTATAGATACTATTCAGTTTCACTATAAAAAAATACTTTTGAATAAAGTTTAAATTTATCTTGTTATTTGTAACAAATCTTTTGAAATTCAATTTTATTATCATCTAAATTTTTAAATAGATGACATGTCACATGATTTTCATCATGTTAAAAGTGCGCGCGGTGAACGATCGAATGGATCAACGTGGAAATGTATCGATTTGTACAAGAAGAAGTGAGAAAACGAATGGAATAAAGCGTGGAAGAGTAGAAGAAAGCATTGTGCTTAAGCGTAAGCGTTCAAATGATGCAGATTGCGATAAATTTGAAGATTTACTTGCCAAATATCAAGAAATCGACACTCAAAGTATGAAAATGATGAAAAAAGTACCACAAATTGTACTTGGACGGTATGTAATCGATACATGGTATCCAAGTCCATATCCAACAATGTTTTATCCTGAAAATAAGCTTTATATTTGCGAAAATTGTCTAAGTTATACATCGACTCAAAGATTCCTTAAACATCATCAAGCTAATGAATGTCCAAGAAATAAAAACTCACCCCCAGGAGCAAGAATTTACTATGAAAAACCAAGTAAGACAGCTGATGGCTTGGCTCTTTTTGAAATTGATGGCAAGATGGACACGACATTTGCTCAAAATTTATGTTTACTTGCGAAGCTCTTTATGGATCAAAAAACGTTGTATTTCGACGTCGCTCTTTTCCACTTCTTTGTACTTTACCGACATGACAAAGATGGATATCATATCGTTGGCTACTTCTCGAAGGAAAAATTATCTCCTGAAAACTACAATCTTTCATGCATTGTGATCTTGCCTCCATACCAACGACATGGATATGGTTCACTCTTGATATCCATTTCGTATGAAATTTCCAAGTATCATGGTCAAGTTGGTACGCCAGAACGTCCTCTTTCAACTCATGGACGAGCTGCATACGTTGAGTATTGGAAATACACAATATTGAATGAGATTTCGATACCAAAATGCAAATTATCAGTAGAACAATTGAGTCATCGCACTGGAATCATGCCACAAGATATTACTGACGTGCTTTTAAGTTGCAATATTGTGCGTAGCATATCAATAGTAAGAAAAACTACATTTAGAATCTTAATGTCGAGTAGGTTGATCAATGTATCATAAACGGATCGTGTCGAAAGGTACAAGCACAATACCAAGCTCTTCGACCACTTCGTCTTTGTAATTCTCGTTTATTTTCGTGGAAAAAATCTAGTGCCAAACCCAATGGTATGAAATCGTAATTTAGCTGAATTTAATGTGTGTTGTCACAAATTGAGTTATCCCGTAGTACTCGACAGGCAATTTGGGGTTTAGCATCCCACGGGTACGATCCCAATGTGTGGATTTGCCCCGCAATCCCCAAATTTTCGCAATTGCTGTTGGGGATCAGACTTGGCCTGTCGAGGTACTTATTACGATGTTATTGAAGAGACTGTCGAATAGATCTTTGGGTACGTGCTTGCAAGGAACAGCTTAACTTGATATGGATAAAGATGAACAATCTAGAATTTCAACTACGACTTCAAGAAGGTGAAGAATCTTTTATCTAGATAATATACGAACAGCAAACTTTTATGCAAATCCACTTGCTTGTTCACGTCTCGAAAATTGATGCTATTTTACGAATGTAGAAAAAACGCCACAGATACGATTTTATTTAAATTAAAGTACAAAAAGGAAGTAATTGTGATCAGGTTTCATCCTCAGCAAGAAGTGTAGGTGCCATATCATCAAGGAAAAAATCAAGACATTCATCAAAATTCATCATATTGGCAATTGATGAAAATAAATGGACTTCCATTGCATCCAAAGCATCTTCAGTATTTACTTTTGATGGATCAAATGGAATAGGATGTACATCAGGTAGTTTTGCATCTTCATATTGCTTGTAATGCAATTGTTTAAATGTTTTAATTGTCCCCATAGCTTTGGATGCATCATATTCTGCAGTCACTTCATCAACATTTATATCCATACCACGTAATTTTCGTAACATTTTCTCCTTGCATTTTTGCATATGCGTTTGAGTTTGTTTGGCATTTCTTGTTTGTACAAATTCAGCCACAGCTTTCCATGGACCTTCAGGAAACAATCGAATTCCCATAAGAAATCGTTCATGCTCTTCATTTGTCCATGGACCTTGGCCTGGAGGATAGACCTGTTCATTTTCTGCTGTCATACGTCGACGTTTCTTGATTTGATCAGGAGCTGTAGCAGGAGGAAGCATGGAGAAGAAAGCAAATGGGAAAATGAAAATAATAATCAATCTCGACAATGAGAAGACCATACGATGTACAGTGGGCGTGAGCTAGGGACACAGAGTCGAACCAGCCTTCTTACGCGCCATGGCTGTCGTAATCATGTTTGCATTGTATCCCATTGTCCAGTTCTTTCACCAGGTCACATTCTCTAATTGAAATATGATCCTACTTTTCAACGTGGGTACAATTCCAATGGCTTAAACTACACGTTGCCACGTCACACGAACCTCAACCAAAGGTAACTAGGAAGAGGCTCTGGTCTACAGCTATTTATAGAACAAACGTATGTTTTTCTTATTCAAATGAACGGCTAGGAAGAATTGATGCAAATAGAAATGAAAATAACATGAAGAAAGAGTCAAAGGAAGATTCTAAACGGATTTGAAAGTATGTACAAGTATTTGGGCATGTAGAGATGTACCATGTGGTATCCCCCTCAGGGTACTTGGATAAGACAATCGCAAAGGTGTGTGGAAACACGACTTTGGAGAGTAGCTCGGAAGAAACCAGATAATTAAAGTTGTGTTCGTGCCCTTTAAACTGGGACAAGGTTGTGCTGGCTCGCGAAAAAGACACCTGATAGCGCAGTTGACAGAAATGGTGTCTCTGCTAAAATAGTAGTAATGTAGATTCCCATACACATATATATATGATCATGCAACTTTTTTCATGTTTGTAGATTTCTATCGTCATCTTTTTACGAGCCAGATTGAATCAGCCACTTTATCTCGAGTAGGTCCACCAACATGCCATGCAAAGTAAGCATGAGTTGTATTCGTAATAGTCAAATGACCATACCCATATCTAAAATACATACATCAGATATTACATCATCTTTCAACAGCTTACTTTGCTTTTCGAAATGCAGACCATTCTGGTTTTGGTTCGATAAAAGTATCAGCAAGACCTTCACGATTGCCTCCATCGCCAACCACAACGTACACTGGACCATCTGCAGTAGGGACGTTCTTGTAGACGGGAACAGATCGCTCATAAGCATGCACATGCCCAGAAAAAACAATGTTCACATGGTATTTATACAACAACTCTTCCATGTCTTTCTTCATGACGTGGTGAGGTTCATGGTGATTTTGATGTGCTTTATTACTATTGTACCACGGTCCATGCATAACAACAATAAGCCATGGTGTAAGTGTACGATCAATGCTCATTAAATCTCTTTCAAGCCACACATACTGTGCAGATCCACGATACGTGGGTATATAGGGCGTAATGAAAATAGTATGGGTACCACCAAGATCAAACGAATAAAAGAGATTACGACGTGGAGCACCACTTTCAGTAAAAGGCATACGAAAACGTGCTTGATAAGGTTCAAATGGTTTTAATGCACATGAAAGCTCAATTTCATGGTTTCCAGGACCAACCATCCTATTGAAAACATTCATGATACTGTCTTTGCATTTTGTACCATGGTTTCGTGGACGTACAAGGTTCAACCAGCTGCCCCCACATATCCCAGCGCTCTTGGACTGTGTCGGCATAGGACAGATCACCTAATAAAGAGAAGATAATGAGCATCAAGAGTTCAATTGCGATACGTAAAATTACCTGCAACAAACACCGCATCAAGATGGTCATGCTCTTGAAGAAATTTTAATGTTTCAATTGAATAATTCGTTTGACCAAGATCTCCAACAATTGCAATGGACAAAGGCGTGGACATATCCCCTCGTTGTGGTGGTGTTGTAAAAGAATTAACGTTGGACCAGCCATCTTGATCATTTCCAACAACATCTACAAAACAATTTACAACGTTGGCTCCATGAATCACGTACAAAAATATTGCATTTGTGGCTCGAATTTTGATACAACCACATGCTGTAGAAACCTAGAAGTATAATTACAATAGGTGTATTGTTTTCCATTCTCTTTAGCAATTACAATCTTGTCCAACTTGGTTTCTTCCACTCCATACTTGACAGTCCCATATCCTTGTCCCGAATCAATCCATGAAAACGCCATACCTCCATACTCTTCACCAGCAATCGCCATATGTACTTGTTCAATCCCATTTCCTTGTATTCCATACACAAACAACATCATCATATTCATCATCATCTTCCATCTCAATGCTATCCCAATCATCTTAAAGAATAAGAAAAATATCTTCATATCTTATATCTGGTCGTAGTGTCTATTTGCACGCAACTCAGCTGCGTCAACTTCGTTCGTTACCTTTGCCTTTGTAACGTAAAGAAGGGTGTTTTTAGTCAACGAAGAACACAAGATTTTCCACCAATCCTATTCATTTCTTTTCCAATTTGTATTTTGATTGGTCCATTCAGTGTTCTTTCGTCTCTTTAACGCATGTATTTCCGAAAAAACGTACTTTCACGTATGTTCCAATGCAATAGTCTCTTTTCATTGGCTCGTACCAGAAACAATGTGGACCATTGCAAAAGGACCTAAGGAATTAACCCTATGACCTGGTATATACAAATTTCAAGTTTATTTTTCTACGAAGCGAAAATAGCCACTAGTGTACAATTCCCTCCATGAAGCTCAAGGAACTGTCGGCGGCCATCCGCAAGATCCTCTCCACGTCCGATTTAGAGACACTCTCTCGTAAGATGGTGCGTAAGCAGCTTGAAACTCAGTTTAACGAGTCCATGGATGACCACAAGAGTTTTATCAACGAAGAAATTACCAAAGCAATCGCTGAACAAGATGAAGATGACGACGATGATGAAGAACAATCGGAAGATGAAGCTCCTCCAGCGAAAAAAGCACGTGTAACCAAAGCTAAAGCTGCTCCGAAGAAACGAGCAAAGAAAGAAGGTGGCAGTGGTGGTGGATTTGCCGTTGAAATGTGCATTAGTCCTGAATTGGCACAAGTACTTGGTGTGGAAAAACTAAGTCGTCCACAACTTGTCAAGAAAATGTGGGATTATATTCGTGAAAATGGATTACAAGATCCAAATGATAAACGAACGATCTTGCTTGATGAGACGTTGAAAGGCGTGTTCAAACGTGATTCATTTACCATGTTTACAATGAACAAATTCTTGAAAAGACATGTCAAGAAAGAATCTGATTTACCTGCGGGTGGATGGGATGATATAGTACGTGATGGTGATTCAAGTGAAGAAGATGAAGCAAAAACAGCAGAAAAAGAACGTAAAAAGGCAGCTAAAGCAGCAAGAAAGAGTGCCAATGCTAAAGAAAAAGCTGAAAAACCTAAACGTACTCCTGCAGCTCCAAATACAGGCATCAATGCACCATTGATGTTATCGAAAGAATTGACTGAAATTCTTGGTGAATCGACATTGAGTCGTCCACAAGTTGTTAAACGTCTTTGGGCTTACATCAAAGAAAATGAATTGCAAAATCCAGAAAACAAACAAGAAATCATGTGCAATGATCGTCTTACTGCTCTTTTTGGTGAAGACAAAGTGACAATGTTTTCCATGAACAAACTTCTCAAGCCCCATTTTCTCGGCAAAGCCAAGTTACCTGAAGCTAAAGCTGAAGTACCTGTAGAAGCTGCTCCAGCTCCTGCAATTGTCGACGATGCAAGTGAAGATGCTAGTGACGAAGATGAAGATTAAGCTCGTGCTTGCATAGATTGTATATTTGTAAGTTAGGTCTCCAACTCAATGGCAACCCATTCTCCTCAAATATCGAGCAGCCGACGGGCCTCTTCTTCTTTGGCAATCTTTTCCTCTTCCAATGTATGCTCTGCAAGCTGATATCGCTTATCGAGTTTATCTCGTGGTTGTGATGCAGCATAGGCAGAACCAAGAAATTGGGGTTCACTTTCGGCCACTTTGGCATACTTGAGAATGGCTTCACGAGGATCTTCACTACGTATCGACTGTGATTTAATGTGATCTTGCATGAAGAATTGAGTTAGAGTGCCACCGCCTGTACGTCCACCAACACCAACACCCGTGAGAGGCATTTCAGGCTTTTTCGAGGCAATCGGATCCATGCGAACCTTGGCATATTTACGCTTGGTTGGCTTGGAAGTACTTTCCCTGTACATGGGTAATGCATGGGGATTGATTACATTGCCTTCAGTGCAGCCTTCTACACGGGCATAACCAGAAGCAACAACAGGTAATTTCTTGGTTGCACTTAATAGTACACCTTTCGTACTCATCTTGGGATCGTAGAACACTCGAACACCATTATGAGTACCTCCAACAAATACCTACAACACCAAGTTATTTTAAAATGATAGAATTGATGTACTTGGTTGATTTTTGGATGCCAAGTCACAGCTACTGCACTTTCATTTTCAGCCATATCAATTGATCGTAATGGAGAGGTTGATGGGGTGTAGACATCAAAGAAATGCACTTTGCCCTGCTGTCCAGAACCTGTACGTACACCAGTGCCAGCTACAAGTGAAGAACCAACACCATTGAATGCTACATTAGCCATGGAATAAATGTTTTCAATGCCATTCCACTAGAAAAGATGTTAGAGATATAGAATGAACTTTGCTTACTGTTTTGATCGGAGATGATGGTTTACGCGAATCCCAAAGTTTAATGCATTCATCATTAGAAGAACGTGTTGCAAAGAGTTTGCCATCAGGAGAAAAACGAATCGATGTAATAGATAAATCAGGGCTTCCTGCAGTATGAGCATCCACTTTAAGACTAGCAGTTTGATGGGAACGACGTAGATCAAAGCCATAGATTAAACCATCAGTTGTAGCTCCAGTAATAAGACCACCATCAATATTGTAAGCGCAAGCTGTGACTTCAGTGCGTTTGCCTTGACGAGATTTGCATTTGATCACTGCATCATTGAGTAAATTGTCAAAGGATGTTTTGCCATTGAGTTTCCACACACGCACAGTACCATCAAGCGAAGATGTAATCATTGTGTCTTTCAGCAAAGGATGCCATTGTCCTCCAGTACAGGTGTGTGTATGACCTTTAGTGTGTGCCATATCGTTGATATACATATCGCCTTTAACAAATTGAAGCTCTGGAACACCTTCACGAGAGACAACTTTAGGTTGAGAAGACCCAGTGACTGCAAGCAGCTATAGTAGGTAGATTAATTATCGATTGAATATGATGAAAATGATACCTTATCGCCTGTAGGGGAATAGCTTAGAGAAATTAGAGGATGACCTTCTTCTACTTCTGTGTCTCGAAATGGACGAACTTGTCGAGCCATACCAGCGAAATCCCATAGTTTAAGATGATAATCCATCGATCCTGTGGCGACACGACCTCCAGGAGCATCCACAGCAATACAAGAAATTGATTTTGTATGAGCATTGAGCACAACTTCATTGGTAATAGGAATATTGTATCTAGACATCATTAGAACTTTGAAAAAGATGACATTTCTAACCTCATCACAACATCATCTTGTTCATCATCTTCATCAGAATCGGACTCTGGGCCATCGTCATAGAGAGATGAAGTTGGTTTAGATTTTGGTGACTTTGATGGCTCTGGAGCAATTTCTTCTTCTGAAGAGGCCTCATTTTCAACTTTTTGGTCTTGTTTGCTGGTAAATGAAGGTGCAGAGCTCATCATATCCATTGTCATTTTCTTAATTTCTTCTTCACGTTGCTTGCGTTCAAGTTCTTTTTGACTAGCTTGTTTTGTTGTGCCCACTTTAGCAAATCCTGTAGGCAAGGATTCCATCTCTTTTATATCAACAGGAGCTTCTAAACTTTCTTCTTTTGCATGGAGTCCTCGTACAATATAATGACGAGAGCTTTGTCCAAATCGAATCACATTTTCATTCTTCAATTCTCTTCTTTCCTCTTTCTCAAGCATTTTATCATCAACCATTGTGCCTTGAGCAGATCCAAGGTCAATAATTTCTACAGACCCAGTACGTGTATGGACTATAGCAGAATGTTGTCTAGAGATCGATTCATGAGCAAGTTCTACATCACAAACGTCTCCATTGCGTCCAAACAAAGTCATCGCTTGCTGACCGATTGGGACCTTTTCCAACTCTTGGCCACCTTTAATTACTTGTACAAAGGCTTTAGCGTTGGCTCGTGTAGGAACACCAGCCCTACAGCTTCAATTAGCTCAGTAATCGCTCGTTCACGTACCATTTTGGCGTCGGGAAGCGGTTCTTTCTGCTCATACTTAATCAGATGCTACTACTCTCAACCACATGCAGTATAACTTAGTATAATGTATGCTATACGAAGTTATTACGTAGACATCAAAGAAATGCACTTTGCCCTGCTGTCCAGAACCTGTACGTACACCAGTGCCAGCTACAAGTGAAGAACCAACACCATTGAATGCTACATTAGCCATGGAATAAATGTTTTCAATGCCATTCCACTAGAAAA
>JNBS01000297.1:0-11389 GCA_002081575.1 Thraustotheca clavata | reverse complement strand
TCTCGCATTCATCTTGGATAGTAGCCGTCCTTTGAAGAAATCAGGCCAAAAAGCTATGGAAAAACGTCAATATAATCGAGAACGTCAGCAACATCTTCGTCGAGTTGAGACTCATGAACGTCAAATGCTCAAAGTCCAAATTCGTCAATTAGAGCTTGAATTACAAGACTTACAACATCGCAATCAATCAGGCAACAATATAATTGCAACACCAGCACAATTGGAAAATCGATCGCTTAAACGGCGAATGCAAGAATACTCTAATTTTATGCAAGAAATGGCAAATTGGGCAAATCAAATAGTTGGAAGTATCACATCCGATTCAGCATGGATCGGTGGTTTAGAGGATGGGAAACCTCATTCGAGCCCATCGAGCTTGCCTGATATAGAATTGGATCTCAAATCTATTCCTTCTGGCCAACGTAAACGTTTGTACAATCGCATGCGTCAACGCATGTATCGACGACGAGAGATTGAAGAAGTTGATCATTTACAACAACAAATTCAAGATCTCTCTCACACTCTTGATTGCTTAACCAAAGGACGAAAACGTCATGCTTTTGATTCAGTAGAACATACCAAAAACAAACAATTGAAAACTCGGTTAGATCAACACAAAGTCCTTGCTTCGTCCATTGTTGGGTGGATTAATCATACATCCACTCAAATTCATTTGGATCAATCTTGGATTGCAGCTAGATAATTTATTATTTTATAAATGCTTTTACTACTATTATAATGTACTGTAGTCATGGAAGCTATCTGCGAGAATTCACTTCAAAAATTGCATTTTCCAACACCAAATGTCGCGAATGAACAAGTAGAGGTACGATCGTATCAACGAATAATCATTCTGTTTGATTACTGTTAACTATGCAATGATTGCATCCGTTGTAATCGGTGAATTTTCATACAAGAAGCCATGAATTTATCACACAAACACGTTTGGTAGCTTCAGCCTTTATTTTTGAAATTTGTATGACGATCTTGGATCATTTTATACTTGAATCTACTATCGACTTCAATTTCACTTGGATGACAAGCATGAATATAATTGTAATAATTAATTTTACATATAATTTTAAGATAAATGGTATGATTTTTATTTTAATACAGTCAGTGCTAATGTCATTTTTATATACCACTTGTTAAATCCGGATACTTTGGAGGACGATAAATTTTTAAAAGAAAATTTGATTAAAAATACACTGAGTTTCAATACATTTTCATGTATTTTTAAACCAATTTATTGGCTTTGTATTAATATTTGATGACTATCAAAAGTGCAATTTCGTGACAATTGGGACGATGGCCATGTCTAAAGCTCCTGGAAATGAAGAAATCTTTGAGAATTTAGCATCATCTACCTTAATGTTAGATGATATTTATGATGTAAATGATGCTAGTAGTGTATCTGGACAGTCTGGAATGGATTTGAGTGATTTTGATGAAGAAATGCCACTTTTTGAGCTTGAACCATTATTGGACATTGTTAAACCCAAGAGTACAAGAGAAAGATTTGAAGTAATTGATTCAGATCAAGCATCTAGCAGTTCTTCAATGGCTAGTCCTGTTTCGAGTCAAAAAGAACGTGGAAAAAGTAATAAAAAAGGCTCCAAAGTTGCTTCAGAAGCGTATGATAAAAAGAAGCAATACAATCGAGATCGTAATCGTCGATTTCGTCAAATGGAAAAACAAGAAGCTGCTCAATTAGCACAACAAATTCAAGATTTACAAAGTCAACTTAAAGTTATTACAACAACTAAAAAGAGATCTCAATCGGAAGATGAAGATATGTCTAATGAATTATTGCCATGGAAAGAAGTAGCTACTGTGTTCAAAACAATGAAGCTTGAAAGCCAGGAAAAGAAATCTACTCTTGAAAGCAAAGTTCGCAAGTATAAAGAAATTGCTTGTATTATGAACTCTTGGGTGTCCAAATCCATGTCCATCCCCAACTTTACAGACCCATTTAAACAATCTTGGAGAAATTCATCATTAATGGCTCATGAAAGCTCTCGTCGACTTGGATTTGACTGGATTACTAAACAATTGTATTACAATATTGATGCTGTCATTCAGCATTGTGGTTTACCATCGAATATGAAGCCATGTAGTGAAGTTCATGTATTTCCACTAGAAGATGATCCATCGTATCATCTTGTCAAAGCTCGACAACGTATTGAACATGGCACTTTAGAAGAAGTCACACAAACTTTACAAAGACTATACTTTGAAAAACGTGATGGAATTTTGGACAGCCCAGATCCAAATATTCTCTACTTTCGTATGAAATCACCCTATGGAGCAACACAACAATATTCATACTTTCAAAATATTTTGGCTCGGCAATTTTTTGATGAGGACCGATATGTCATCTTTACACACAGTATTACAGATGATGAAAAATACCCTTTGGACCGCATTCAGCGAAATTGGACAAATTGGACTATAGCCGAACGCCTTGGTCCTGATCAAGTTATTATAAAGCAAGTTTCAATTGCCAATGGACTTCGAATGCATGATAAATATCTACCGTTTGACCAAGACCCATCTGCAGTACTGTCAAGTGATCCTGTTGTACAATTCCGACAATTTGAACACAAAACCCATCTTTATCATCAACGCATTTTTGCTCAAGATGTACTAAAGTTTCAGCAGACATTAGCTCAAATTCGGTATGAAAACACAACTGCACAACTTGAAAAAGAAGCTACACCTCTTACTGGCACAAGCCCAGTGTCTAGTCCCCGCTTTGAATTATAAACAAATATATTTAACTTCTGTCCAACGCAATGTTGTCATTTTCAAATATATATTTTGTCTGCTAGATTAGACATATATTGTTATATTGCACTATATATTGATCGTTTGAAATTATTGTATGTACGTAAGTATTAGTGAAAATGTAATTGAATACACTCCAAAACCATATTCACAGTCGGTCGATCAGCAGGATTTTGAGCCATGCATTGTTGAGTTAAAGCAGCAAACCAAGGAGCACAATCAAAACGTAGTGATGGTCTTAATTGTCCACTTCGAACACCATCAATGATTGCAATTTGACTCATTTTCAAGGATACATAAGGGAATTTATACGTATCAATTTCAGTGAAAATCACACCAAGAGAATAAATATCCGCTGGAAATCCATATTGATCATCAAAAACTTCAGGTGCCATCCAAAACGCAGTACCCACACCCATGGTCATTGAGGATTGATTGTTTCTTTTTGCAGAACTAAAGTCACCAAGTTTAATGCTTTTTGGTGAAACATTTATCAAGACATTTTTTGACTTTAAATCTCGATGCATGACACCATTGTTATGAAGTGCTTGGAGCCCTAATGTGACTCCAAGTGCTAGCTCAAAACGGTTCCACTCCATCGACACAGATTTATGCTCAGCTTTGCGATCAAGATATTGTCTTAAATTTCCACCTCCCATATATTCCATTACTAGTCGTGGAGGAGTTTGAGGTATTAATCCAAGCAAGCGTACTGTGTACATGGTGTGAATCCTACATATTGTATTAAAAACTGGTGATGACACACAATATCATACCGAAACATCAACTCTGTTTCATTTTGTAAGTCTTTTGGGTCAATATTTTGCAAAGTTTTCACAGCAACAAGTTCTTCCTTGTACATGGCTTTTTCAACGACACAGGTACCAAAACCAATACGACTAATAATGTTGATATCAGTAGGCTTTAAAATTGGCACAGCTTCAGTGCTTTCTAAATCAACAAGTGGAGCTTCGACATGTGATGCAATACGTTTGGCAGCTTGTGCAGCTGTAGGACGATCAATTGGGTCTTCTGCCATACATTGCATAGCAAGTTCTCTGAACCATAGTGGACATGCTGGAGATAATAATGGACGTCGACCATTTTTAACTTGATCGAGCAATGCATAATCATTGGTTCTAGACTCACTATATGGTCGATTCATGGTTTCTAGCTCAGTCAAAAGTACTCCAAAAGCATAAATGTCAACTTCGACACCATAATGATAAGTATCAATAACTTCAGGAGCCATGTACCAAGGAGTTCCAACACCTTCAGTCATCGATGCAAGTCCATTTTCACGAGCAATACCAAAATCAGCAACGCAAACAGTGGATGTGCCATTAATAAGAATATTTTGTGGTTTGAGATCACGGTGAATTACGTTGCATTTGTGTAAATCAACCAAAGCACGAGCAATTGCCAAACCAATTTCCAAATATGATAATGTGCACACAGTATTTTTCCCTTCCAGCTTTGCATCAAGATGTTTCCGAAGATTACCTTGGTCCATATACGGCATCACAAGCTTTGGTTTACCAGTGTTAAGGCCAGCAATTGCAATGAGTTGCAAGGTGTATGGAGATTTTAACCTAGGGAGAAAACCCTCAATACTTGAACAATTGACTTGATATACTTAAACATTGCTGATGCCTCACGATGAAACATTGTCATGTCTTCGAGATTGTCAAGAGTTTTAATTGCCACAAGATCATGTTGATACATTCCACGGTGTACAGTGCCTTGAATTCCACGCCCAATTTGTTGGAGGAAAATCAATTCACTTTCATTCAGAATCATAGGAATTTCTTGCACTAAACACATATTAGATTTTGATACTTGAAATTGATGTACTATAGTCGGGTGCATGCACAAAAGTATTTTGTGGCAATAGACGACGAAGTTGTTGGAGTTCACCTTTTAATTGTTCCATTTCATTTTTTAATCGTTCATTTTCTTCTTGTAGCAACATTGTTGAAATAGAACTTTGACTCTGCAAAGTACTGGTAATGGAAGCCACTGATTCTACACGGCTTGGTTGACATTTTAATATCAAGTAGATTTGCCCACAAGTAGTATTGTCAAAAGTAACAGGAAACCAACCATCAATTGGCTCTAAATCTGAGCGAAGTAGAGGGTCTGAACGAAATACACGATTTAAATCCACACGACATACACCAATCGGCCGATCCATAAACAAATTGTCATTCATAATATCAATCTTAAGCAATGGCAATTCTGCAGGCAGGCGGTGATATGTTTTTTTGTGGTGCCAAATTGGAGCGGTGCCGCCATTGTTATGGGTTCCAGAACGAGTTATTTCACCATTAAAATGTACTCGTACATAGGGATCTTGGACTCCAAGTCTTTGAACAACACGAAGGTCTTGAGCTCGTACTACCTCGATGCTGACGGTCTTGTAGTCCATTGTATGACACACTGTCTAAAGTGACAAGCATAAACAGTTTCATACAAATCGCTATATTAACGTGTTTTGAGCAATGGCGATTGGCTGAAAGTGTGATAATGCTATAAACACGCGATTGGATTGGCCCGTTCTGATACGATCGACGGAAGGAGGAATTACAAAAGATCGCATGCATAATCATTATACAATATTATAGCACGTCCCACTATTTTACCAGTACTCAAACAAGCTAACGCCTTGCAACTCTGCTCAAAGGTAACACGAAGTATGTTGCAGCATTAGATCTGTCGAATCTATTTACTACTTCGACTCTTTTACTTACCCACTTTTACCTTCATAGCTTCTTTCTTGTTTTCCTCCTTTTGGACTACGGTTTACTATTCGTATTCAACCCTTACAATTTCAGCAATCTTTATTAGTTTGTAGGTAGCACACAAATAACCTAGCTGTAAAGTGTCGAGATTGATTCCTTCGAGCAAAATGAATTGGTATGAGAAGACTATGGATGCAAGTAATGAGCAATGTATATGCATGAAAAGATCATTGTAGATACGATATGAGCTAATACAGTACTTTATCCTTTTCTTGCTTCAATACACTTGTTGTCAACGCTTCATTGTATTGCTTCTACAGTATCCTAAAGCTCTTTGCACGAAGTCTGTTAATATTCTACTTGTAGGGTCTAGTCTAATAAGCTACAGCAAGCGGATGAAGACTCGACAGAAGCACACGTAACAATCTTTACTTGTTTTTCAAGATTATGATATACCTTCTCAAGAATTGCAATAGTATACTTCTCAATATCAATCTTTCATATGACAAGCTACAAAGCAGATTTTTAGATAGCTTTGTCACATGAGCTATTCGAAGTAAGCTTTTCGACTCTAATTTTATATAGATCAAACCGAGGATGCTTCGGTAAGAGGTTTGTATCCTTGCTCAGCGTGGCCAACGTAAGGCCAATGGCCATTTGAATGTCTTGTAGGAACTATTTTCCCCACACAAAAAATTAGCTTGTTGAGTACAGGTAATAGTGAGACCTGCTATATATTGCAAAATGATTACGCATACTGCGATCATTTGTAATTCCTCATGGGGTGGAGAGTTTGTAGGATTGCATACAAAATGACAGATTATTTTGACTGAGATTTCATGCACAAAAAGCTTAGAAAGCTAGATATTAATTAAATAAGGAGGAACTCTAAGGAAAGGCGATGTTGCAGGTTTGATGATCGGAATTGATTCAAAATTACAAGTTTCACATAACATCTAAAGCGGTGAAATATTTATCGGGGTCTAGTGAGTAGATACACAAGATTACATTTAAAAATGGTGTTTCTCTTTGCGAAGCAATTCAATATTTGGTCAGAAATATATTTAATGCTGCTGTAATGTAATTATGACGCAGTTGAGCTTTGTTTGCGCTTCGGTGACGATTTGAGGAAAAGACATGTTTAGCCGAAAGTTGACTTGTGTTGCATGCAACACAAGCTTTCAACGGTTCGTCTCAGCTTTTGTATTTATCCAGTAAACCAATTCCTCACTTGTCCATTGGCATCGTGTGATGACTTTTTATACTGTACCATCATATCTTGGTGGCTGTATTTTATTGCCTCATTCATAACAACGGAAAACTATGAAAAACATTGGATCGTGAACCTGAAGCTTTTGTACGAATCTATCTTCAGGTAGATTACCTTGTGTGATGTTGTGATCACTATGCAATAAGTCATTTGATGACGTTGAAAAGACAGCTATCATTGAGTTGGATTTCTTAAAAAAGTAATGCCAAAAAAGTACACTGAAGAGATTCTAAATAAATATCCTTGTTCAAGTTGTATTTCTTTATTGTTAAAACGTCCGATTGAATGAATTTTGTTCGTATGGTTAGTTGTACGAGTGGTTTTAAAGGTATGTATCACATTAAGCAACGCAGTGTTTTGGCGACATTTTAATTGAAATCCTAACTGTATGTATCAATGATGTTGCTTAGTTGTTCTCCTATCTATATATCGGTATTCCAATACGAAATAATAGCTTATAGTATTGAATACTTAGAGCTTAAATTAATGTGAACACTTAGTCCGTCTTTCGCGTTATTATACAAAAGTGTAAAAGAGACGAGAGAGGAGAACTGACTCATTTTAAGAATTGACTATATTATTTACAGACATTACTTTAAATTCAACGATGACTCATACTTGGCGTCTAATGTGAGTAGAAAGGATCTTTGACAACCAATGCTCAAGTCTATTTTCTGGTAAATGCGGGAGTTTACTGTACAACTACAGATCGACCATCATCGTCAAACGCAAGTGCAAATCAATCCACTACAGTGGCTTTTGAATACTCTATAAACAAAATAGAATAATACCAACAATCGGTAATGTGTCGTCTCTTTTGCGCACGTGCAAGTTATCATTCTATTATGAATTAAGATATTTTGATGATAACAATTAAGTTGATCATTGTTCTTATTGTTTGGGACGTTGTGGGTGAAATTGTGGGTTCATGTTAAAAAGACAACAACATGTTTAGTTGTAGCTCTCAGTCATATGCATTTGAAATTCTCAACAACTCAACGCTATGCGTGGATCATTACTTCCTAACTTTGAACGAATGTCCCCATTTGAGAGTTTTCATCATTTTGTAAAATGCGGATGACAGGCATGGCAACGCCAACTGAGGAAAAAAACTTATCAGCTTTGGAGAAAAAAAGACTGTATAACAAGAACCGCAATCGAGAATTTCGTCGTTTAGAGGCTGAAGAAAAAAATAAATTAACTCGCCAAATCTTCCAACTCGAAGCAACAATCGCAAGCTTGAAACAAAATCAACTTGGCAGTGCACTTACCTGGCGAGAAATAGCCACGGTATTTATGACTGAGCTAAAAGAGAGTGAAACACAATTGCACGATTTACGACTTCACGTGCAAAGGTATGAAACTACGAGCAAAGTATTACATGAATGGCTTTATGCTCCAGCACCGGTAAGAATAACTTGCTTAACTTTCAATAATACTTATTTTATAGGAGGATACAAAGGCATTAACGACTACATTGATGGCTCATGAAGATGCTCGTTATCTTGCCTATGAGTGGATTACTCAGCGGCTTTACAATAATATTCCATCAGTTTTGCACATAGCGTCCAACTTATCTCCAACATTTTATGATCCCACTCGCTGTCGCCGATTATTCACAAATGTGGAACGCTGTGAAGCTTCGTATCAACTTACTTTATTTAGTGAACGAATGGAATGTACTTCTCTACAAGTTGTTGCAAAATGTTTGTACTCAATGCATTTTCAGCCATCAGATCACATGCACATTCTTGACACACCAGGAAACAATGTTGTGTATATGCAGAGGTTGTCTGTATTTGGCCTTCTACGAAATGAAACAATTTATGAAAATGTTCTTGTACGTCAATGGATAGTCGATGAGGACCAATATATAATATGCAGTCAAAGTATCTCAAATGATGAACTACACTACCCTGGTCCGATACAACAAGATTGGACGAATTGGACGATTGCTACAATGGAATCACCTACTCAAACCAAAGTGATATCATGCACTACCATGGCTGGATTGCGTCGAGATAATGCATTATTGCCATACCTGTGCGAAGAGCCACACCTTCGCCAAATTAAAGACGACGAAGTTCAGTGGAACGAACTAAAATCCCTACGTGCTGAATTGGCAATACGACTTGCTGATTATGAGTCTAGTCGTTTTCACGAAATTCGAAGTCAAATTGCATAATTATTGCAGCAATTTTGTTAATTAAAACTCTATTTATCGCTTTTATGAATTAACCTATACTTTACGAATCAAATATTTTTCGATACGATAGCCGATATGATTTTGTGTTATATAACTAATGAATAAATTATCCATGCGTTAATTCGGTATATAAATCGTCAAAAACAGAAAGTTATGCGTAATTACCAAGTATGCGAGGTAAGGCTGATCAACCACGGGCAAATTACTAGGCACCTCAATGGTTAATGGCTAAAGAATTGAATATCGTCTCTACCGAGCACTCTACCTACTCTATCAAGTAATCTACCTTCTCACAAGGTCGGTAGTAAATCATTTTAGATTTTTAATGGAGACTTTATGTGTGGTGCCGTTTTAAAAAGCATTAAGGAATCCAGCAAATGAGTATTGAATAGTCTCGTACGTTGAAGATATGAAGCGAGGCGAGCAACAACGTGCAGGACAGACACTTTGTAAGAAACCAAAAAAGCGCAAAATGCAACCACGATAACATAATTAACTTATTACTATAGACAACGAAACGAGTATGCATGCTACCCAAACTCCAGTGTGCGATTGTTCAAATTTTTGGAAGACTAATACTGATCACTTCCCAATTTGGTTAAGATTATCTGACTGACTGATCAAATATCAAGATCATTTGTCAAATTTGGAATTGGTGTCCTCCCACTGTTCTCATGGAAAAGAATATTTTTTTGAAATCTGTGTGTGCGTCTGTGCTTTAGCATTTTTGATTTGAATAGCATGAAAACAATAAATTATTTAATTTGATTGGCTGATTCAGCTTAATCATATTATCCTATTGGCTGGCTATGATATGTAGCTTCTATGAAGCCTAATTTGTATTCCCGGCAAATCGACGGTAAAACTAGCAGTTATCCGGATTTCATGCGGATGCCGTAGTTTTAGTGACAATGGAACTTCACTGGACGTTAACTTTTCGATGGAATTCGGATTGAGCACATATGAAGATGATAACTATATTTGTATGTCTATTTTGAATAATGTCGACAATGCACTGCTGCTTCAGCAGACAACGAAAGCTCAGAGACACGGTGGCTCAGTTGTGGGGCGACGAAAGAACATTAAGCTTGATCACGATGAAGGAGACAAGGCAATCCGTCGAGATTACTATGGGTCGATCGATGCACCGCCAGTTTTTTCAGAAGAGCTCTATCGCCGCCGCCATAGAATACCAAGGCATTTGTTCGAACAAGTATTGAAAGATTTATCCAAGTCGGACAAATATTTCGTTCGAAGACCCGATGCTTGTGGAAAACCAGGTACGAATTCACTAATTAATAATTAATAATGTAAGCTTCAATCATAGGGATATCAACACTGCAAAATTTTACTGTATCACTTCGATTGCTATGGTATGGTTGGATGAATACATTAGAATTGATGATAGCCCCGCGCAGGAAACATTGACAAGGTTTCGCTTATCTGTAGTCAAAATATATGGCGATGAGTACTTACGATATCCTAATGAAACTGATATCACACAGAACTTGCATTCAATAAGAAGAGAGGTTTGCTGGTGTGTTCGGGAACCTAGATTGTACACACTGGGTGTAGAAAAACTGTCCTACAGCGCGGCATGGACAATATCAAGGAAAATCAGGAAAGCGAACGATTGCAATGCAAGCTATAGCCACAAATGATCTAAGAATCTGGCATTGTTTTGTTGGGATGCCTGGTTCGAACAATGATATCAATATTGCGGACCGTTCGCCATTTTGGATTCATTGGGCATGCAACATTGCACATTCCTACACATATAAAGTACATTCATATACATGCAATAATTAATCACTTTCTAGGTAAATGAAAATGAATATCAAGGTTTATATTGGTTAACTGATGTTACCCCGACTATGTGAAGAACAAAATGAAGAAGAGTCATGGTTCGCCCGGCTCCAAGAAGCCTGTCGGGAAGACGTGGAGAGGGCTTTCGGGGTCTTAATGGGGAGATTCCATATCTTAGCGAATCCTGGACGACAATTCAAAGTATCAGATTAACAACTATGTGGAATGCGTGTGCTTGTTTGCATAATATGATCATAGTTGATCAACAAATTAACATGAATCCGAATACGAAGAGCTTGTACCGCCAGATATCTTTTGGGAGAACAGTGGATTTAGTACGTACTTTCAAGAGAGCTTTACTCACTTTTTAGAAATTAATGACAGCCTGCGCAATAGCAATCAACTATTCAATTTGCGTTGCGACATCGTTAAGCATTTGTGGTCGCTTCGAGGTAGTTCAAATATTTCTTAGCTGCAATTGATATAAATAGTAACAAAATGTAGATCCAATTTATCATTATCACAAAGTAAATGCATAAATTCTACTTAATTATCATAGTGTAGAAAGTTTCAATACAA
>JNBS01000296.1:0-27957 GCA_002081575.1 Thraustotheca clavata | reverse complement strand
TGCAATATGAGCAAATATATCGTAATACACCAAAGAACAATTGAGTTGGTTAACATAAGAGAATCACATTTCCATGTCATTGTTTCAACACCTTGCATTTGAAGCAACCATCCTGTTCCTGTTAAACGATTAAAATTTGCACAATTTGCTACAGCTAAAATATCCCAAGGTGCACTTGCTTGTACAACACCAGATTGGTATTCATCAATCACTGGTACTGATTGAATAAAAACACTACCAGCTAAACCACCAGAGAGTTCAGCTACATATCCTGCATTGAGATAAAATTGATCATGTTTTGCTAACCCAACAAATGATGGAATACCTTTATTCATTTGAACCACATACGTCTTTGTATCAGCAACTACATCATTTTCACAAACCCAATTTGGATCATAAGTTCGAGGTGAACAAAATGCAAGACTATCTGTCATTGCAGTAGAAGCTGCTTGTTGTGTCAAATAAAAACTAGCTCTTCGGATCATACAAGTAATAGCTATAGAGTGTCCTGGTATATAAAATTGAGCTATAGGCGTATTTTCTCCATTGAGATTGCTGATGTAGTTAAATTGCATGGGATTATTTGCATCTTGAAAGTCAGGTTTATTCAAATCTGAAATTAATGCAAAAGCTTTTCCAACAAAATACCAAGCGTGTGTTGATACAATGGCATATCCAGCAGCACAAGCAGCATCGTTAAAATCACATTGTTGTGCATAAACATCTTTTAACGATGGTTTTAATGTTGTAGTCATATTCAAAGCACCAGAGCCTTGCAACAATGTATTTACAGACACATGAACAGGATTTGTTTTAAAATCTTGTAGAATCGTCCCAAAATGTATAGGAATGTTAGCTATTCCATTCAAATAATACGTTGTAATAGCTACAATTGTAGCAAAACCCGTACATAATAAAGATAATACTAAACCATGTCGAAAAGGTACTTTTGTTGGAATAATCATCTTCATAGACATAAATGCTAATCTTGTAGAATCATCATGAAGTACATTTGGATTGACTTTATTCGATTCATTTCTATTACATTCTTTCTCATTCATCCTTGACAAAAATGACACAAATTTCTCAAAAATATCATCATATTTATAGTAAAGTTAATTCTATAAACGTAACCAAGGCTTAGGCATATCTATCTATTCATTTTTAACTCTTTATATTGCATTGAAAGCTTTTAATCATCATTTAAACTTGTATATTCATCATTTATCATCCACTTCAATCACATCCTTTTTTCCTATTGCCACGTCATCCGGATAATGTATCCGTCTTTGTAAAAAATCTTGTGGGCATTTTGGTATTAAAAAGGCACCACAAAGAAATTTATTTTGGGTAAATTTAATATATCTTAAAATTTGTATACTTGTACTATAATTCGAATTGAATTGGAGCCAATTATTTTATTTCATTTGATAAAATGGATTGCACTGTTCATGTCCTCGATTATGGCGCTGGCAACGTACGAAGCTTAAAGAATGCCTTACATGAAATTGGGTACAAGACGATTGATGTAGAGAGTGTACAAGATATCAACAATGCTCAAGTGCTTTTATTTCCTGGTGTTGGTAGCTTTCAGCAAGCTATGGCGTTTTTAAATGCTAAAAAGTATGTCGAAGCTTTGAAAGCATATATTTTAGCCAACAAACGATTCCTTGGCATTTGTTTAGGAATGCAAACGTTGTTTGAAGGTAGTGAAGAATGTCCTGGTGTTCCTGGTCTTGGTGTGATTAAAGGACTTGTGACAAAATTTCCAACTGATTCGATGGCCGTACCTCATATTGGATGGAATGGAGTTAATGCATATAAACCATCGCCATTGTTTTCAAAGCTAGACAATGATACGAATGTTTACTTTGTACATTCGTTCCGTGCCACTCGTACCAGTGCTAATGAAGAATGGGTGCTTACTACTACCAATTATGGCGATGTTGAATTTATTAGTTCAGTTCAAAAAGGAAATGTTATGGCTACGCAATTTCACCCTGAAAAAAGTGGTGCTGTGGGCCTTAAGATGCTTAAAGGTTTCTTGGAAGGTGATTCTATTGCTGCAAAATCTCTACCATTGCGTGGATTTACTCAATTGCCGCCACCAACTACTCTTTGCAAACGTGTCATTGCGTACGTTGCTCTTTGTACAATATTATACATTAATGCTCTTCTTTAGATGCCTTGATGTTCGATCAAATGATTCTGGGGATTTAGTTGTCACCAAAGGAGATCAATATGATGTACGAGAACCTTCTGAAGGCGGCAATGTTCGCAATATGGGTAAACCTGTTGAGTTGTGCACACGCTATTACAATGAAGTAAATTGTTTTCTTTTTGTAGCCATCTTACATTTGTTTAGGGTGCTGATGAAGTAACTTTTCTTAACATTACAAGCTTTCGTGAACAACCACTTGGTGATACCCCAATGCTTGCTGTGCTTGAAGCTTCTTCTGAAAAGGTAAAACTTGTGATACGATTGTAAAATTCATGCTGTATAGGTTTTTGTGCCACTTACTGTTGGAGGGGGTATCCGAGGCTACAAAGATGATCATGGCCACTTGTGGTCTGCTCTCGATGTAGCAGCAAGATATTTCCGTGCTGGTGCAGATAAAGTATCGATTGGAAGTGATGCAGTTGATGCTGCTGAAGCATATTATGCATCAGGCAAAAAACTTGATCAATCCAGCTCGATTGAACAAATTTCCACTGTGTATGGACGTCAAGCTGTTGTTATCTCTGTGGATCCTCGTCGTGTCTACGTTTCCTCGCCAGAAGCTACCAAGCATCGTGTAGTTAAATTGCAACACAAGCTTGGTCCAAATGGAGAAACTCATTGTTGGTACCAAGTCATGGTTAAAGGAGGGAGAGAAGGACGCGATATAGATGTCGTAGAACTTGTTCAGGTACTATAGTACTATTGAAAATGAATCTAAATCATTTTTAGGCATGCGAAGCCCTTGGTGCTGGTGAAATATTACTCAATTGTGTTGATATGGATGGTCAAAATGCTGGCTACGATTTGGACTTAATTTCACTCGTAAAGAAGTCGGTAACCATTCCTGTCGTTGCTTCTAGTGGTGCTGGTGCTCCTTCTCACTTTACCGATGTCTTCAAGTACGTGAACTACTCTAAAATGTGTTTCAACTATTATTTAGCACAACAAACTGTGATGCAGCACTAGCAGCAGGAATTTTCCACCGAAAAGAAGTTGCAGTCTCTGATGTTAAGGCCAGGCTAAACGCTGATGGGATTAGTGTTCGTTTGTAAAAATGTGAATTTAATCACAATGGTACAATTCCATTTATTAAATCAACTTGTTACAGGTCAATCAATTGGTTTTCCTGCTTGTGATGTTTTCATTTTATCATCACGCAATCCCATAGCTTGTAAAATCAGTTGAAGAGATGATTGGGAATATTCCATAGTCTTTCGTATGTCTGTAAGTTCCGATCGGTTCTTTGTTTCAACTACAAAACAATATCAAGTATTTCAAATTGTATCTCTCTACCAGCAACAATTCTTTCTTCAAATGCGAGAATTGCAGTGGCAAATTTTTCAGCAATTTTACAAGCTTCTACTTGAGCTTTTTCACGAAGTTTTAATTCATTTCGTTGAGCATCTATGATACCTAACAGCATTGATCTTTCCCTACTCAAAGATGTATTATCTTTTTAAGAAGAAATCATTTACTTTTCCCATGTTTTATCATCAGTAGGTTTATGATTATGTTCAAGTAGTCTTTGAACTTGTTTTTCCAATTCATTATTTGAGCTTGTTTCTGTTCTATTATGATTCTTTTCTGGTGATAATTGCTTTCTTGGTACAAATTGAAAACTCTCTGATTTCTTTGGTGATAATGAATGAGATCGATTTCTTCGTATCTACCATCAAATATATAAAATCTAATCACACAATATTCAAATTTACATTTGGGCTATTAAACCGTGGAGTACGATTACTTGTACTCAATGCAAAAGGTTTAATTTCAGTAGTACACTCAAAGTTTTTGTTTGTTGATAGAAAAAAGACTCTAAAATCAGAGTTATCATCATCAACATCAAATTTTCCAAATACTTTTTAGCTGCATCCTCTTGAACTTGACGAGCTTTATGTTGTCTAGCAACATGAGTTTGCATTGCATGAATTTCAGCTTTATGTGTGAGTTTGCTTGCATCTTGTATTCGTTTATGATTATCTCTATTTGTCTACCAACACATTAACTTTTAAATTTCATGATTTTCTAACCTTTGGACTAAAAGTACATGCATCATGACGAAAATCATCAAGTCTTTGAGCTTCTAAAGCCAACTACAATCTCTTAAACCTCTTTTATCTACATGAATCACCTTCTTTTCACCATATCGCTTCCATTTCATTTGACGGTCATACATAGTACTACTCATTTTAGCTTGTTGGTTTTCGCGCCAATTTTAAACTAATGGCCCTTCCATGGGAATTAGCTATCGGATCAACTCCAATTCAAAGAACTCTTAAGGTCTCTAAAGATGCCCAAACACTTTATAAAGTACACCATGCATCTATGCACCAAGTAGATGTTGATCATGTACAAGATATTGGCAGTATAACTTTAAAACTTGAGAATCAAACTTTAGTACAGAAAAAGCCGAAAAAAGCACAACGAGTTAAGCGAATTGAACACTCGTTTGATCCTGCTGCAGATGAGTGTATGCACAAAGAAGAGCTTGTAAGATGATTATCATATTTGTATTTAGAGGAATTTAATATAGGATGAAATTCTGATGGCTGAAGAATGGGATACACGCTTTTGGAATAATGTGAAAATTCATGAAGCTGTCAATACATTATACCGTGAGATTGAGGTTAGTACAGATATTCGACGACGTAAATTAGCTGTCAAGATGATCTTACATTTAAATCGACTTCATCCAGGTTTAATTTTGATTTGAAAATTTGATGGACATTTTGAGTAGAAGCTAATGCGTATAATGATAACAATATGGCGAATTTAACCAACAAAGCTTTTATGAAATTGACACCAACAATTAATCATGATTATGTGTACAACATGGCAGAACTCATTGCAGTATTTGCACCATTGTTTCCAGCTGCACTTGCTAGTGAAAATGCAGTAAATTTATCAATTCCAAGCTTGGAACATAATGAAATTGTAGGTATTTCGAGCTTTACAATGCATTCTACGCTCGATGGATATTGCTGCTAGAGTTTTACAACACATGCAACGTCGTGTAGTATTTGAAAGGTGTTTAAGGCGTCGAGAAATTTCACTTGAAGCACGAATGCGAGCTCGATCGATCAATTTAGCAAAGACAATTGATCTACAAAGGCAACAAAATGAAATTCGAGATGCAATGAAAGAAAGACCGATGCCTGAACGTGCTGTAATTGCATATATGACAATTGTGCTCGAGTTGATAAAATATGAATTTGATCATAAAAATCAAGCTCATGCTCGTCAAGACCATCGAAAAATTTATCATACTGGAGCTCTTGTATTTCTTGTTCAATGCATTAAACGTAAAGGTGCATTAGAATCACTTGCATTGGAATTATTTTGTCTTCTTGCTCAAGAAAAAGAAAGAGTGTGCGAGATACTGCAATCCAATGTTGTCAAATATATTTTCTACAATATTCGCCATAACCAAGGTAAGCAAAATGGAGAATATTACCCTGATTGAGTGTAGATGGTACTTGTAGAGAAAAGTTGTTGATTAATGATTTTGATGTAGAAGTGATAGCCAAGTCAATAGAGTTTATCAATACTTTGAGTGAAAGTGTCTTGGCAATGGCATATCAATTAAATAGGCCACGAGATTCTCAAAAAAAGATGCCAAAGCAGTCATTTTATCGGACAAAATCATCACTGTCCAAACTCTCCATGATATCAGACTCTCGAGATTCAACAACATCCATTGAAGAACAAGATGCCATTTACTTTAATCGAAACCTTGACTCGATTGTAAAAGAGCATTTACTATCCCAACTTGTCTTTGAAGGATTATTTGCACTTTTAAAAGCACCTAATCATACTTTTTCAGCATTACAAGTGCTTCATAAATTAGCTCACGATGCAGCCGGGTATTTTATCCTTTTAGATATTGCAACCAAGAACGCTGGAAGATATTTGGAAAGTATTGTAGCCTGTTTGATCCATCAAGACACTACCATTGTTTTGGCTGCTTTACAAGTAATTTTTGCTTTAGCTTCCAGATCTGAAGGTCGTGATGCAATGACAACTGCTGGACTTGTACATCTTGTAAAACCATTATGTAATCCAGGGTTTCGTTGCCCTGGCAATAGTATTAATTCATAATCTTTGCGCTCTAATTTGTGTTGTAGGCTATAGATTTGTCGTTGGACTTCTGGTGATCACTGCAAATGCTAATGCATCACAATCTATTGTGTCGTTTAGCTCACTTGATGAAGAAACATTTTACAGTCAAATGAGATTCGATATAACTCCAAGTGAACTTCTTGATCGTGTGTTTGAATATTTACTTCAAATCAATCGAGCTGATCCAAATGGCGATTGTGGGGTTTACTTTGTCGAGACAAATTCTCTTGTTCATGTACTCGATTTACTCTTACAGCCATTGCACACAACACATCCACAATCAAGGGCCCATCGGTAAACCCAAGAACTTGTCATGAGCTTATTGTTCGTGTAGACATATTAGTACCATTGTAATTTCAAGCTTAGCTCGAGTGAGAGCACTAGCCCAAATGCTTACGTTCCGAGATGATGTCTTGAGGCACATTGCATTAGCCTTACAAACAAATCGCATGGAAGAAAGCGAAGGTGTTTGTTTCCAAGGTCAAGAACAGCACATGCATCTTATGAGTATAAGTGAATCTTGTCGAGCACTTTTACGATTTCTTCGATGTCAAGAGCAATTAGAGCAGCCACGGGATGTTGTAATAGCTGCTCAGTATACAATTTGCCGAGCACTTTTTCAATTTCACGTTGTAGAAGATATTGTAGCGTATATTCGTCCACCAAAGTAAACGTCAGTCTTGGATCATTTCTAATGCGATTGTAGCTTGGTAAGCGATTTCATTCAAGCAGATTTGGATGCTGTCAAGTGTGCTATCCAAATAATTGGATTAGTTTGTCCTTGTCCATTATTGCAACATGTAAACCATGAATCGACAAAAAGTATTTTACGTTCAGGAGCTGATCACAAAGAAATTATTTTAAATATCGACATGTTGCAAACGATGGGGACACGATTAATTCAAGGGTACTTGATCAATCATAACACTTGGTTAAGACATATTAGAGTAACACCAGCTCTGCTCAACACGATTGCTGCAGACGAACCACTTCCTCGTGTTGTAAAATGGTGCTGTAAAAGTTTGGCTCAATTGGGTTGCACAAATGCCTCTTGTTCACTGCTACTTTCATATCGATGCATGGATGTCATTTCAATGTTAATTCCCAACATTCCTAGTGATCTTCATAGTGTAGAATACCGAGATATATCAAGCCAAACTGTAATCACAAGTACCACAGTAGATGATGAAAAGTAAATTATCACGCGACACTTTAATTCAGTTTTATGTAGGCTCATGGCACTTCCACCGTCATTGTACACATTATTAGCAGTGCTTTGCCGAGTGTCTGAAGGCCGAGAAGCTGTAGTACGGCTTAATGTCCTTCCACGTACACTTAAACGACTACACATACGTTCGAGTGCTGCAGGCTGGACAAAACGAGACCATCGATGCCGTACTGAATTAATTGGATTTATCAAAGCCATGGCCCATGTCAATGCAATTGGAATTGGAAATGTCAATGAATTCTTTCTTCGACACCACGTTCACACCGTTTGTATGGAAATGCTCGAGCCAAATACTGTGGCTCCAAGTATCAAAATTAACCTGGAGCTCATGTAAATATCTTTGGCAATAAAGAAATTTAACATAGATTGCAATAGGCATGAAAATGCACTTGGGGCTCTGGGTGCTTTGGCTAAAGATCACATTCGGTGTGTTCCTCCATTGCTTTCTGTAGGTGTTTTGCCACTAATAAGTCGTATCCTTGTCACATACGAACCAGATGCATCTTTAACTCAACTCGAAAGTGCTCTTCAGATCGTACTCGCAATCTCATTGTACCCATCTGAGACTGTTCATGAAGCACTTGTAAATGCCAATATAAAAGATAGTTTAATGCGAATTGGTTGCTCGTTCCACCTTGAAATGATCAAGAGCAAGACGAGTATTTCTGGCACAAAATCACTTGGAGAATTAGCTCGAGAAACCTTACGGCATATGGGCAACTTTGCCAAGAAACAATGTAAGCACTGTCGTAAATACGCTTCAAAGAAATGCATAGATGCTACTCCAACGAAAAAAGCAGCTCAAAGCCCATCCAGGTAACCCATCCACTATCCACGCCATCTAACATGACACCAGATCTCCTACAATCGAGAACAATTGTACGAGTCTTCCAGCATTAAAAGCCATAGCTCCAAGCAGTACACCAAGCACACCAACAAAAGCTGCTTCATTGCCAAAACTTCCTGATTTAAATGATCTTCGTCATACTCGTCCATCAGGCCCATATCCTCAACCAAATGACCAACGAAATGAAGAACCATATCGTTTTGCACGTCCAAAGAAGGAAGAAGCACAAAGATATCCGTTCTTAATGCTTGATCCTCTCTTTAGCCCTCTTGAACAAGGTGTAGATCCATGTGTTCCTCATTTAGCCATGCACAATGCCATCAACTCGGAACGAATGGTATACCCGGCGCAAACAACAAGTAGTCTTGGTCATCATGTCGAACTACGACGTTCTCCATCAAAGGAAGTATCGATTGAAGCGCATGTACTTACTTCAAAGCAAAAACCATTGCATTAAGCATCATTCGTTGAGAAATTTAGAAACTTGGCAGCCATCACTGCAGGCATGCAACTTTGTAGAGTGGTGTAGCTCTACTGACCAGTTGCGAAGTCGATCGGCTATCTCCAACTGTGTGCAGACGCTCAATTCTTCATAGAAAAAGAAATCATCAATGGACTCGCGGCGATGGCATTCGATTCTTTGGATCCTCGAAAAGCGTTTCAAGTGTTCGAAATAAAAATATGAAAAGATACGTTTTGAGCTTTATCTTGAAATTTGTATACTTGTTGTATTCGATTTTAGATCGAGTCATATGGTCAAGCTGCGAAAATTCATTTTGTAGCATACTTTTGTTTGTATAAATTAATTTTAATTTGAAAAATGTATGAAATATATAAAATTAGTGCAACATGTACCTTGATATTCGAGCATTGATACGCTTGTCAAAATCGAATTGACATTGTGAACCAAAGATGCAACGCCGCTTAAGTAACTTGCAACAAGATGGATATATGACCCAATGTCACGTGCTTTATGTTGGTTCGAAATTGGTATATCGTGTTACGATTCAAACTCCTGTGGCATGGGGATTAACTTGGGTTGCTGGAGTTAGTAAAGTGAAATTGGATACATTTTACAACAATATCCAACAACTTGCAGATACAATTCGTGCCTCTCCAGCGGGGATAAGTGAAGGTGGTCATGTTGAAAGTTTGATTGAATATGTATATGATGTTGCTGTCAAGATTCATGGATCCAATGTTGCAAATGGTGAATGTACACAACAAGTCGAACAATTTGTATTGGAAATGTTGAGTGCATTTACATTTTTAACAAGTATTGAAGCAGCAGATATCAATGCTACTGCAATGGCAAATGAAGTCTTACGATTTTATATTTTGTTACGTGAATTTTTAATGATACCCGACGATGTTCAAAGTGCACGCAATCGGTTAACTGTAGCTGTTATGAGTCTTACTGATGTTTCACCACCGCAACAACCTGGTGGTTGTAGTATTTGTCTTGAAACTTGGCAATCGATTGAGGAATCCAATTTACCTACTGTCAAATTACCATGTAATCATGTTTTTCATGAAGAATGTGTTATGGAATGGATACGTCAAAGTGCAAAATGTCCCGTTTGTCGTGCTAATATCGGACAACAAACATGGTAGATAGAAATCTAATATAGTCATTAAGTTAAATATGCAAAGTTACGTCTTTTTAGAACAAAAATCTATGATATATTTATTATCATATCTTTGTATCTTGAAATCCTATTCAAAACTCTCATACATAAATAGGTAAAGAATGGTGATTTTAGATCATGCATGTTTTTATGGTTATCCGGATATACCTGTAAGAAATAATATATGTGTTATAGATTATGTACCATTCATTTGAAGAAAAAAGACGTGCCGATGTACAAGGAACTCAAAGTCCGTACAAACCAAGTGCTGAAAATGGTAAAACCTGTGGTTCATTATGGATTCTTGCCTCTTGTTATCTACCTTGGCCTCAAGAATGATCCTGATGTGGATATACTCATGGTTATTTTGCCATGGGTCCAACCTGAAGCGCCTGCCGGTGGTTATTAAACGTTTAATGTATAATGCTGCTTTAGATGACATTAATCTTTATCTTTTTTTATTCAAATGCAGTACTTAACATTTCCAAATGCGGCACGTGTTATCTTTTGAACCCGTGATGATTGTATCCCCTTCATAATTGAAAGCACAACTGAAGATTTCATCCGTGTGTCCTTCAAGCATTTGCAAACAATCTCCTGTTTCCACTTCCCATAGACGAGCTACTTTGTCCGAACTCGCCGTGAGTACTTTTGAACCTTGAGGGTTGAAAGTAACTTTAGAGATTTCAGCTTCATGACCGATTAAAATAGCTTGGCAGGCACCCGTCATTGTGTTGTAAATGCGAGAGGTACCATCAGCAGAAGCAGTCACAAGCTTGGAACCCGTAGAGTTGAAGGAAACATCGAGGATTTCATCGTTATGTCCTCGCAATGTCTAGTAAAAGATCATATCATAGTTCAAGGTAGAGTGTACCTGAACATTTTGACCACTGGCAACGTCCCAAATCTTGCAAGTACGATCGATAGAACCACTGATGCAAAGCTCTCCTGTGTAGCTGAATTGCGTACTTGAGATTTCACCATGATGTCCAGCAAGGGTATGAATACAGCTACGTATTCAGTGAGGTTTTCTAGTAATTTTATGATATCTACCGTCCACTGTGAACATCCCAAACTTTAACTGTATGATCAAATGATCCTGTAATAATCTTTTCTCCTTGAGCATCAAAGTTTAGACTGACAATTTCAGCAGTATGACCCTACAGTAATTGATTAACAATGAGATAAATTGGCTAAAAGATACCAGTAGAGTATGGAGCTCTTGACCAGTCTCAACATCCCATAATTTTGCCGTGTTGTCCATCGAGCCTGTGGCAATTACAGTGCCTTGAGGATTGAATGAAAGACAAACAATTTCTGTCGAGTGGCCACGGTATGTGTGATAGAGCTGACCCGTGTCTGCATTCCATAGCTACAAAGCAATTTAAATTAGAATTGGATTACAATAGTATAACCTTGCAAGTTTTGTCAAATGATCCTGTAATAATCTTGTCTCTATATAAACACGAATAAATTTCTCTTACTCAATGTAGTTTTTACCCATAAGGATTATTAAAAGCAATCGCATACACAACATTTTTATGACCTTCAAGTGTAAGTAGTTCATCACCACTTTGAGTATCCCAAACTTTGCAAGTTCTATCATAACTTCCCGTAATAAATCTACAACAATACGAGATAAAATCCAATGAAATATCTTTTGTATTACTTGTCACCGGATTTGTTAAATGCACAATTAGTCAATGGTAAAATATGTGCACGAAGGATCTTAAACAAGTAAAAATCACTATTGTCGTTCACTTCGAGTTTTTCAATAAGTTCTATCAAAATCATCAATTCCTCCCATCAAGATAATCAAAACAAACTGTAAATCAATCGTCTTAATTGTGGTTTTCTTGATTCCGAGATTAATGGTTCTTCAAATACAATTTGATTTACAAGTACTTCAATATCCGATCTAACAAAAAATGATAAAAAGAATTAACATTCAATTGCTTACTCTGCAGTCAAATGAAGTAGATCTATCTCTTTCATTTCACGTGTTGCATCACGTAATTCATACTCAAGAATAATTCCAGGAGGATAATACCGCAAGAGAAATCGTTTTAGCTTCATGTCCTCTCGATCTTTTGGATACTAAAATCAACTTTTGTATTTATTCTTATGTTCGTATTTAAATAAACTCACCAAGATACATTTATATTTTGTATATACCATTAAATTTTTCATTTTATTCACCGGTTATCAGTTTCATTTCCTTAAATTCCGGATACACATGTGAAGTGTCGTATTATCCGGATTATCTATTGATGAAAAAAAAGATAAATCAAAAAATGAAAAGATTAATGGCTGACCACATAGTACAAGTGTATTGTTTGGCAAGGTTCATCTGCTAATAAAGATTAGAATTGTATATTTATCTTCTTGCCATTTCAAAGACGACATTATTCTTTTCTCAATTATCTGCCATGAAAATGAATATGGGGTTATATTTGGGAGATAATTTTTTGATGTTAGCATGGGACAAACAATATAGTACAACATTTGGTATAAACAAAAGGTATGGACAATGTTAATGAGAAATTGTTTAAAAAACAAAATACTTGATGGTAGAGAGTGATTTAGTAATTCCTTGAGTAATCAAAAGTATGAAAGATTTGAGACGATTAATACCATCTCCATGCAACTTTACATGTATCAGATAAAAGTTTCGCTTCTATGTACAAAAACTTACAAGTGAGAGAATATCTCTTAATTAACATGCCAGTTTTCCACCCTGAATTCATTTAAAACTTCAGAAAGTACACAACTTCAAACCAGGTTGATTTGGATGATACTTGAACCATCATTATTTATATTGAATTTATCTATTTGAATTTTGTGTATGCAATATTTTGATTTTTTATATGTAAATGAAGTAGATAGGAAGACAACGTGGGCATCACGATCATGTTAGTATGAACGCGTCAAATAAGCCATCAGACTTTAAAGAAGGCCACATTGACAAGCGCCACAATACCAATGTCACGCCATGAATTAGGACAGAAATCATATGGTATTAGATTATTTTTAACAAATTCAATAGATAGTAATCGATCACATATTTATCATGAAAAATTCAATACTAATAGTTAAAATTTCAATCAATATATTAATTTTTTTTTTACTTATTCAATTAAGTAGAGAGAGAAAGAGACAAAGGGAATCTTCGTATCAAAGACAGGATCAACTGCTTGCATTACTCGGTATTAACATCTAAGAAATTTATGCTGAGATTACATGTTTAAGTTAAATTATAAAACGTAATGATATTAAGTTGATATTATATTTAACGTGCTATTTAACTTATACTTTTGGAAAGGCTCAAATATTACTAATGGTATGATAGTAATGATTTTTTTTATCATGTGATTTCATGAGGTTCCGTGCTCCATCATCAGTAGTGCAAAGTACAGTCTATAATAAATTGTAAAGACTGTGCAAGGGTGGGTTTTTCAGTCAAGTGAAAAAAAAAATCGCTCTTGGTATTTTCTGGTCATTTTTCAATTTTCTTTTTAACCAAATAATCATCTAATGGTCGCGGAAACATCGTATCAATTGTCAGATTCAACATCTCCACGTAAAGAAAAAGCTATTAACTCTGCAGTTGCTCCATTTCTTGCAAGTCTTTATGAAATATTAAACAAAGAAGATGCTAAAATCATTTCATGGTGTGATGATGGTAAATCATTTGGTGTATATAATTATGAAGCTATGGAACGTCATATTTTACCAACATATTTTCGACATAATAAATATGCTAGCTTTCAACGACAACTAAATTACTTTGGTTTTCGTAAACTTCATAAAGCACGTGACAATGATCAAAGTTCAATTTATTGTCAACCATTTTTTATCAAAAATGATCCATCACGTATGCTTTTAATTAAACGTAAAACACATCGTTTAAAAGGATCAACACCACGTAATGGATTAACACCAAGAAACAATTTAACAAGATCACCAATTGCTATTGATGATTTTTCATTTTATCCACAAACTACTTATGATATGGAAAGTATTCCAATGTTTACACGTACCAAAAGTATTTCAGATCCAATGATTTATCTACCACAAAACAATAATTCAACACCAACAAACTACAATCAACAATTTAATTGTTTTGATCAATTTGTACCAAATCCATTTTTGTGTACACAAACAATCGATAACTCATATTGTCGTCCACATGCGCTCTCAGAACCTATTGTTATGTTTAATACAATGCCAAATGCTGCTTTAGCAACTCCTGTTGCAAATCCTGATATGCAAATTGAGACTAATATGGCACTTGAATTTGCTACGATGCAAGTTTGGAACAATGATTTAATGTCATTAGATATGACACCAATTCCATTTGATCAAATTGCTGATGATTCCAAGCTTTTTACTAAAGAAGATCTTGATTTACTTTGTCAAGATTCATTGGAATCATGTTTTTTGTAATATTGTATTTTGTGTCCATTAGATTATATTTTATTAATACAAATAAAGCAGTCGTATAAGCTTTGATATGTAATGGTTAATGTCAGATGAAGGCGGATTAGAGAAGATTCGTGAGCATCACATGGGCTTTAATAGTCAAGATAATAATGCGTGTCTTTTTTAATGCAATCGCATGGGTGTCTAGATCTGTAGTAGACAGTCGATATTTAACTGTACCTTTGGTGAAGCAGATACTTTCGTCACAAGGAAGTGGATTAAAGACGATTATTCCTATTGCACATGGTCTACGATTGATAGATCAGGAGTAGATTACTAGATAGGCACTACAAGACAATTCTCAGACAATTGAAGCGATTGTAGCGATGAAATTTTGTTACTTCATACAAGACGCGCCATGTTACTTGGTCTATTATATCAGATGCCCTTTGCTGAATATGCACATGTCAAACTCTTTGCTCTTGGTTGAATTATGTGTAAAAGGCTGAGCGCATTTCTTGTCCCACACACTCTCTCTCTCTCGTACTTCACTGTAGTTTTTGCCTTCATTACGAAAGATGAGCAGTCCATCAGAAGCAACAACAACAACAAGTAAAATGTCATTTACGACAGTCGTCGCTCCATTTCTTGCAAGTTTATATGAAATTTTATCTAAAGAAGATCCTGCAATTATTTCTTGGTGTGATGATGGGAAATCTTTTGTTGTCCATGATTATGATGGTATGGAACGTGATATTTTGCCAACATATTTTCGACATAATAAGTTTGCTTCATTTCAACGTCAACTCAATTATTTTGGTTTTCGTAAAATGCACAAAGCTAAAGAATCTGATCAAAGTAGCATTTATTCTCAACCATATTTCATTAAAAGTGATCCATCACGAATGCTTCAAATTAAACGTAAAACACAACGTTTAAAGACACCAACTGCAGGAAATACACCATCTAATTCAAATCGACGACCATCTACAGGCGCTTCTGACTTTTCTTTTTATTCAAATGAACCACCAGCATTTACAAGAAGTAAAAGTTTTTCTGATCCAATGTTATATCACACTCAATATGTACCACCACTTACACGAAGTGCCAGTAATCCACAAGGATATGAAATGCGACCACAAAATGAATTTGAAAGTCCATTTTTACCAGTCAACGATTCAGTCTTTGAATTGAATAATTATCGTCCTGTACTTGAATTACCTCAAGATATGTATACGCAACCTTTGCAATATACTCCTGGTGTCGATACTCGTATGGCATTAGAGATGTCTAATATGAAAGTGGCATCATGGGGTGATGTTGTTCCAGTAATGGAAACTCATTCAGACAATCAAGTTAATGATATTCAACCAATTCCTTTTGTTGGCAATCAAGAACAAGGTTTTAATTTTTCATCCGAAGAACTCCAAATACTTTGTGATGCTCCAATTTGTTCGTAGCTTTTTTATCGTTTGTGACGTCTTAGATATATGTAATTAAAAATCCTATTATTTTGTGCTGTGATTGATTTGTGTCAATTTAAACAAGCGATGGGTAATAGACAAAATTCTATTACAAGTAGTTAATACAGTGATGTGCAATAGACAAAATTCTATTACAAGTATTTAATACAGCGATATGTAATTTATAGTATGATATACAATAATGTGTAAAAAGTTAATTGTGTTTTAGGATAATATATATTATGATACATTAAGTCTAAATCAACAAAAAATACAAAATCAATCACCATATAAAAGATGTAAAAGTTCATTTTGAAAATGTTGAAATTTTCAAAAACTAAATGGAAATTCCTATAGACAACTAATTAAGGACTGACATAAAAATGGAAAATATGTCTTTTTGTCGAGTTGACATTAGTATCCATCCGTCAACAGTATGTCCTTTTGTTGTAGTAACATGAAGAGGCGTGGTGTCTTCATTTAGTGATCACGACGGTCTCCATTCGGTTAAAATGGAAGGACCTCCTCTTTTATCCAGTAGACGTCTTCCACAGAGACAGCTAAGAGGCACTTTAATATCCCACTTCCATGACCTCTCCTTTTATCATTAGACTAGATGTATTTAAGAAATTCATCTCCATTGTGATACAAGGATGTAAAATTATCCAGTCGTCATATTCAACTGGTTTAATATGATCAATATAATGATACTGATGAATATTCCATTATTTAAGCAATGGAATGGGTAATTCCAAGGGGATGTGTTTTTGGTCTACTTTACTACATTGAGGGGGGCCTGCTCTTGTAATCGTGTGCGTCATATCACGCTTCATTGACTTGTCTGAACTTTTAGTTGATTCGGTAGGTCACCAGATGCACGCGACAGCAGGATCTGGCTCCAACTCGCTTTCTTTGGTGGTGGGTATCATGTCTTTCAGATCTAAATTTGCCATATCGTTCGCACTATGAACTACCCGCGATTAAATGATACTTTATCATCTACCGATTCAATGTTGAGTTCGGCAGTCGCACCATTTCTTGCTACTTTATATGAAATTTTAACCAAAGAAAACCCAGCAGTCATATCATGGTGTCATGAAGGCAAAGCTTTTGTTGTTTATGATTATGATCACATGGAAAAGTATATTTTACCAACTTACTTTCGACACAATAAATTTGCATCTTTTCAACGACAGCTCAATTACTTTGGATTCCGAAAACTTCATAAAGCTAAAGAAAATGATTATAGCAGTGTCTATTGTCAACCTAATTTTATTCGAGATGAACCAAATCGAATGCTATTGATCAAACGCAAAACTCATCGACCTAAAGTATCAACTCCTCAAAATGGTGGTGACAATGTTATTGCAATTCCAATTATTTGTCGAAGTCGTAGTGCGTCTGCTCCACCAGCAGCAGCAACAACAACTTCCCTTCCTCTATCACGTAGTACAAGTGCACCAGTACCAACATTTAACTTTTCTTGTCCTGGAGACAATGATTTTGTCCCATTACCATTTGGTCGTCCTCAAAGCTTACCTTCTTCACAAGATGAAGACGAAGACATGGAAACTAAAGTTGCTCTTGAATTTGCAGCTATGCAAATGTACTCTTGGCATAATAATTTGACAGCTATGAGTCCATCCGATGTCGAAGCTATTGTACAACCAATTCCATTTCATATCAAAGAAGAAACAACATATACATTTTCCAACGAAGATTTGGAACTTATCTGTGCTTTTGAACCTTTTGTTCAAACTATTTAGATTTGATTCCATTCATATCGTATTTATTAATAATGTACATGGTCTTTTACATGTAATTTTACCAGATTGTCCACATAATTTAAGTGTATGTGTGAAAGTATAGCGTCATCCAAATCCTATTGTCCATGTGCTACAACGCGTTAGAGGCACTACGCACATACTCTGATCCTGATTCTCACGACTTATTTCCTTAAAACCAGACTCGATGCAAACGAGACTAGACCCGTGCGTTCACAACTTAAAAGCTACTGAAAACCTCACGAAATACATCGTCCTATCTATGTTTCTACACCATGTTAACGCAATGTAGCCAAAGTAATGTCAACCAACTCAAAAATACATGGAAGAGGATATGCACAATCGTAAAAAGTACTGTACTGTATCAAAGCTATTGTAGCCATCCGCTTGAAAATGCACGGTTGAGATGGCTTGAACTAAATAACTTGGCATAATGAGTAGCAAAATGGTGCTTACTTGTTGGAATGCGACATATTATTGTCTTGATAGTCTACATGTATGAAAAAATGAAAAATATTTAATATAATGGTACCCAATGTCGATGGTGGAAGCTCAACGAAGACACATATGAGCTCTTTGGACGCTAAGCTTGTTCAAGTTGAGCTTTTTGAAGTGATTGTGAATAATTTCTTGAAGTGTCAAAGATCAACGGTGTCGCTCCAGGCAAGATATCCATTAGGTACCCAAAAAATAGGGTGTCTTTGATGGATTTTAATGATGTCTCCTTTGACTAATGTAATGTCGAAATGCAACTTTTCCATTAGAGCATGATGCGCTACGTTTTCTAGCGTCATTGCGATTCTGACAATTTGGACTACCATTTAGATATGTGGGATGGATTGTGGGTGATGAAGAAGGAAGGACGAGTTGCTAATTTTACAAAGCAGCTTAATTCAACTAGGCCATTCGCTCCATCATCCAATGTACCTACAACGTTCTTCGTTCCTACCGTTCTGACTAATTTAACTCTAATGTAAGCATTCTTTTAAATGGATAATCGATGCAATGAGAGACTTGCAACATTTTACTGAATTCGAGCTTTATCTAGAGCATTCGGTCAAAAGATGATGGTGGTAGTCAAGCTTGAACAATTAAAGAATATCAACTGCACATACAATGGTCATAGATATGCGTTAAGTAAACTTATTCAGTCTTGGCCTTTGCTACTTTTCGTCGTCGCCACACAACGATTCCGATCACAAGAGCGACTGCACCAGCCACAATCATTGCCATTGATTTAAGAGCATCTTCAAATTCCATTTGACGAAAACGAGAAACACCCTCAATCGATTCAGACAATCGATGGAGTACATTAATCAATGCAATGATTTCATTGCGCTGGAGAGGAGGAAGATCATGAATATCATCAGCCAACAAAATCTTAATAGCTGTACCAAGCCCAAGAATTTGAATCTTCCCCCATAGTCGGCACTTTTCACACGTGACACAATCCATAATTCTGGTCACATTTTCAAACTTTAAACGGAATTGTTCACGTTGATGGGCAACAGAAATACCCTTGGAAAAGAGCATAGATTCATTAAAACCAAAAAGAACAGCACGACTATCAGTTGGAGCTCGACAACTTGCATTATATGCACTGTTGTCAACATCAAAGAGTGCTCGAAGCACTTCATTCACACGTTTATCATCATATTCATTGCCAGTCGAATAATCATAATTTAAAAGCACTTCACGATATCGACCAACAGCACGAAGAACAAAAAGATATGTAAAATACATATTTTGCAATCGTTCAGGAAATGCACCAACACGAGCAACAAACATCTTCGTATTTGGTCCCCAATGATCACCAAATCGATAATCAAGAGCTACGTGTGTGTTAATAGATGTGTGTAAACCAGAAATGAGACGATAGTAAACACGTTCTTCCAAACAAAGTTCCTTGGAATGAAAGCAATTTTCTTCATAAATTGCTTTCCATACTCGCCAAGCACTATTTCCACTATATCCCGTGAATCGTTCTGGGTTTTCAAGTAAATTGACATAAATCAAATTGTCTTCATTGTCTTGTTCGACATCATCTTTATCAACAGTATACCAAGGATTAAAATTCGTGCCAACGGCAGCATTCTTGCGATCAATCTTGGACAATTCACCTTCACCTCGTTGTTCATCACATGGTTCATTCAATGCTTTTTCTTTAGCTTCTCGCATTGCAGCATCTTGTTCAAACCATTTTGCAGGAATTTCCTCTTTGGAACATTCACATACCGAGCAATCTCGATTCGCACATTGATTATTTGATGCCCAAAATGGACATTCTTTCGTTAAATCCGCTTTATAGTATCGAAAGAACGACAATGTGCGTAATTCATCAAGCAATGGATGAAAATGCGCTTGTGTTGCAACATCCACAGTCTCGTAATTACAACAAGAATCCGTGACGGTACCCGTAAGCTCAGGTGTCTTGCACACTTGACATTGAATGTTCTTTACCATATCTACTGGCATGTAGTTAAACACAGACGATTCCTCTGCCATGGCCATGGCCATTGCCATGAGTGATACGACCAGCGACTTCATTTCTTGAAAATGACCGAATTCATCTCAATTGCAATAGACATGAGCTCACTTGATAATTGTATACCACATACAATCTTTCGTACATTTTGCTGACGTGGCGGGCTAATAACGAGATTTAAATACGTTGAAAACGTTTTTTATATTGCATACATTTTACAAATGATTGTTATCTTTAGTCGATCAACATAAAAAAGTCGAGAATTCCATCAATACAAGCAATCAAAACTTTAACAAAGCTTTAATCAATCCATTCAAATGAATTGTATATTGTATCCCACGTTGTTTCTAGAATTACATAGAGTTGTTAAGATTAATTAGATAAAAGGTTGATCATTGATGAAGTAAAAGATTTTTTCAAGATTTCATTCTGTATTCCCTATCACATTGCTTTGCTTGGATTAGTATCATATTGAGTACAGGTAAATTGTTATAAGTATACTTTAAACAAAAGCTTTGAAGAATCATTCGAGTTAATTGAGGTTATTGTGTGTATACATTTTAGTAAATAACAGTACGTTGAAGTTTGTGTCCAAAATCCGGTAACTTAAAATAGACAAATTTATTTTATTACGTAAAATTTGAATGGAATATAATAAATGATATTGTCGACTGTCACATGTGATCTTGTGTAACCGGAAAGATGAAGTGTGTCATTTTGATATTGCAAGATGAAGACATGGAGTCATTTCTTAGGAGAATCAACGTTATCAATAGCTTTGATTGTTTTAATTATCTCGCGTTGTGTGGATCGAGTTGTTTATACGTATGGTTATTGCTTTAATGTTTATGACAATGGATATAGGCGTATTACGTATGAATATAGTCCATTTTTATGGTATTTTGCCAATATTATTTGTCCGATTGCATTCGTGCTGACTTCATGGCCTGTAGTTTGGTATAAAATGTGGTTTACAGGTATATTAATGTTGTATTTTGAGGCTGTTTTATGGTTTGTAGGTGAAATTACACCTGAAATGAAAGCGTTCCCTACATCACGATTTGCAGTGATGGCATTACTTGATACACTTTGCACTTTAATGGCTGCATTTCCAGTTCCACATATTGGGTATGAATCATTGCTTTAAAATGATTAATTAATACTTGAAAATAGTGGTAACTTAGCTAACGTTCTTGGGCAAGTTAATTTACCTTTCAACATGATAATGAGTGCATGTTTTCTTCAAACTAAATACCGACGTATTCATGTGCTTGGCGCTATCCTTGTTGTCTATGGCAGTCTTGTGGATATGATTCCAATTATTCTAGGCACTGATGTACAGAATTCACCAGATCCAAGTCCATTTTGGATCTGCATGTACATTTTTGCAATGGTGCCATCAGCTGCCTCCAACAGTACTTTAATTGATTAAGAATCAATAACTTAAACAAATTCTTTAGTTTACAAAGAAATTGCTTTGAAAGACGTGGATTTGGACATTTGGTATACCAATGCATGGATTAGTGTATATCAAGTGGGCTGGGGTATTTTAACAATGTGGACTATTCAGGTAAGCAAAACAATTACTTAGATAATAATGACACATTTACTTAGTTTCCTGCCTTTTGCGATCCACCTATTGAATGGAGCTCTTTCCCACATTATTTAGCTGCTGGACACAATTGTTTTATTGGAAATGACGTTGTCTTAAACGATCATCCTATTCCTTGTAATAATGGTGTGTTGACTCAATTCCTATTGTTCATCTTGTTTAACCTTGTGTACAATCAAGTAAGATTATGTGTTTTCCAAACTAATTGAACTTGTAGCTAATGCTTTACGTTTTTAAAGAAGGTAGCAGCGTGCTTTTTGTAATTTCATCTGCTATTTGCTTACCATTAACTGATGTACTTTACATGTTTCCAATTATTACTGGAAATAAAGCCACTCAATCATTTACTTTATATGATGCTTTTGCCCTATTTGTACTTGTGGTATATTCTTAAGAAAGTGCTACCTTGACATAATTCTTTTAGATTGGTATTCTTGTGTACCATTCTGAAAAAGAAACTCGACTTGATCCCACCGGTACCAAATCAATAGAGAAGTCACCAATGCTTTCATCTCCAAGTTTTCAAAAGACTCAAATGATGAGAGCCAAACGAGGTAAAAAGGTGATGATTGACTTAAATTGTTTCATTTTTCTTAGGACGAATATTGTATCATCAAAGTCCTGTTACCTTTCGTCAACGTGTTTCCCCATCCCGGCCATTGTTATCACTGCGTAACCCAGTTACTTATGGCTCAACTACAAACAACACAAATATCGTGTAATTACGATTTTAAACAATGGACTCAGCAGCTTTTTTCCCTTTGTTTCTCTTTGAATTTGAACCTTCAGGCGAACGTAGAGGACGCGATGGATTTAAAGTTCCATATGAAGCAGGTGAATTAGATTTTCGGGCAATAGGACTTTTTCCAGGAAAAAGTGGACTTTGGCGATAAACCAAGCGACCACGTTGAGATTTCATCAAATGTGTACGTTGTAGTCTTGGGGATGTGAGCATTGGAGATTTTTCTATTGAACGAGTTCCACCAGAGCTCTTTCTTGTTTCTTTTTCAGAGTGATATACAAGTAAACCTATCTACACAAAGTTAATGCAAAAGTATTGTAGTGAATAGTACCACTAGGACAAATAAAGCAAAACCATCATAAATCGTAAACGACTGATGGGCTTTAGCTCCGGAAATGAATGGGAACATGTATAATATGTCAGTCATAGGTAGGCATACAGCTGAAGACACAACAAATAATACACTACTACCTTCTTTAAAGATGTACAACATAAGCTATGGTACATTAGTTTAATATATTAGATGATGTTACCTGGTTGTATGTCATATTAAACAAAATAAACCATAGAAATGTTGTGAAAATTCCATCATTGCAAGACAATGCTTTTCCATTAAACTCAACAGGATTGCCAAGAAAGCATTCATGGGCAATACCAACATAATGTCCAAAGTCTGACCACGGTACAGGTGGATCACTTAGTGCTGGAATCTACGGACTAGTGAGATCAAAAAGTTTTAGAGAAACCAACTCGAATTGTCCATATTGTCATAATACCAAGAGCAACTTGGTAAAAACTAATCCAGGCATTTGCATACCAAATATCCAAATCAACATCCTTAAGACCAATTTCTTTATAGACTACAAGAAATAAGACCAAGAAGGGATGCAAAAGTACCATTAGATGCTGCTGCAGGAATTAACGCTGAGATGTACAATAGAATCCAAAATACACTTGGATCAGGCATATTTAACGTGTCACCACCAGTGAATAGAGGAATCATATTGACAAGCCCACCATAAAGCACTAAAATAGCTCCGAGAATATGGCATCGCTTGTAGTTTGTATTGAGGAAAAACACAGAGAGTATCATATTAAATGGCAAATTGAGCTGATCTAAAACATTGGCGAAATTTCCACTAAACTTTTTAATGAATACATCGATAGCAAGATATTTTTACCCGATGTGTGGAGTAGGAAATGCTCCCAAGAGATTGTACGCCGTGTCAAAAAAACCCATTAATGCAAACTTATAATGTGGAAATCGTCTCATTTCTGGTGTAATTTCTTCTGTAAACCACATTTTGTACCTACATGTAGGCTCTAATTGACAACACAACAAATTATTCTTACCAAACAATAGGCCATGAGGTTACCATAAACGCAATCGGTAGAATAATGTTGGAAAAATACCATAGAAATGGACCATAAGCATAGGTAATTCGTCTACTCGAATATGAATTATACCAACTATTCTAGTACTCACGTGTAAAGAACACGATCAACACAGCGGGAAGCAATTAAACACCCAAGGGAAAACACAAGACCATTTTTATCAAATTTCATCATTGCTCAAAATGTACCCGATTTAACTTTGAAAATTCAATTGCAAACATCACACACAGGACGTTGAGATTGGAACAATTCCATCTTAAAATTTCTTGGAGCATTATAATGATGAAAGGAACAATAGTTTTTGTGGTTAGTATAGCATTGTTGTATATTTGTCGAGCATAGCTAGTTAGCATTGAGTATTTTCACAGTCAAATAACGAGCAAACGTTTGTCCATTGATATTAGGTAAAAATGGTAGAATTCATGCTTATTGCATTCAATTGAACTGCTTCAACTGAGTAAAATGCTTTATTCGCACAGGAATCATAGGCTATCTGTGGGTATTTTCATATTCAATCTACTGTAAAGGCTAAAGCTGGTCACAAACCAACAACAATTGAACCATACGTCGCTCTCCGCATAGTTTTCCACCAGTTAAGACAACGGTACGATGTCCATTGCCTTATTCTGAGTACATCACCTTCCATCATACTCGCTATCGGCTACTTGAGCATCAAGGAATCATATAAGCATCCAAGTGTGTTCCTATTCTTTTTCTATCTATATTTATTATCTAAAAATATCTATACTCACAGTACAATTTACATACAAACAATAACTTTATAATATTAAAAAAAACAATGTATCAAGTTCAACAATTGTAGCCACCATTTCTTGAAAAAAGAATCCGTTTTATGATTGGCTATAATTCTTCATGACGTGTTACCAATCAGCGATCAAAATAAATTCATTAATAATATTTGGATCTTGTGCATAGAAACTAAGTGGTATTTAAATACAGTCAATAAAGTGTAACGTTTTGACTTGATTAAAGTATATAATACAAATCAAGAAATTAAAACTGGGTTTTGCTTGTCATTTCCGAATTTGCTGCAGGAGCGCAACGGATGCGTTCAAGCCCAAGTTTGTATGAAGATTTACGTGTGTTTAAAGCTCATGGAAAATGTTTTGATAGAGATTTGAAGATGGCAGAGAGACCTGTAGAGTATAACAAGTCTGCTGTGCGAGAAAACCCTGAATCGACGGATTTACCAAGCCCAAAACGAGTAAAATTGCATCATGTTGATGAAGAAACAAACAACCAAATTGAAGTACCAAGAAGAAGAAAACGAGATGTATTAAAGCAAGTGTCAATGCGATTGTTTTTAAGTGCACAAGGCTACACAACAAGTGCGTTGCGTAGTATATTTGTACAACGAATGGATCAAGCTGAACAAATTTCGAACGACTCGACGTCAACTTTAGCAATTCCTCCATCAAAAAAGACGAGTAGAAAACACTTGTGGCAACCTGTAACTCGTGATGACACAGCTTATCGACCACATTCTCAAGTACACAGTATGAAAAATTAATATGCTCAATTCTGATTGATTTCCTTTAGGTAGTTCAAATGGAGTTCAAGTGAATATGGATTTCTTCTTATCCCGTGTTACGGATCCTACTTCGTACTTTTATCGATATCGTTTTGATGCCGAAGTAGAACCTAAAAAGGCTCATGTTGTCTTGGTTTGCTTATCGTGGCTTAAACCTCACGAAGAAATTGTGAGTTGGGAACGAGTTGATGGTTTGAAGAAAGCAACAATTAAGTGGGATGCTTACACAGAACCACTCTTGGTTGATATCAAGACTGGAGCTATTCTTGATGGACACCATCGATATACTGTTGGTTTACAATTAAATCTCAAACAAGTGCCTGTTGTCTTGGTTGATTATCTTGGTGATGATCAAATTACAGTTGATGTCTGGCCTGGTTGTGGCCGAACTTCATTAACCAAGCAAGAAGTCATTGATATGTCACTATCTCCCAACGTGTTTCCACCAAAGACAAGTCGTCATCGTTTTACTGATTCTTTGCCTCCAATTTCTATCTCATTAGAAATGCTTCGCAAAGAACCCACTGAAGGAACTCTTGGCTTTGGGTAATAAATTATTCATCTTACATTTTCATTAATAGTATTTCTAGGAGCCCAACTGTAGCTTTACTTCCAGAAACACCAAGTGCTATTGTAGCTCAACCACGATTCCGAAAACGTGATTTTGTTCGCAAAGCATCTATGCAAGTGCTCAATGGAGCTACTCAGCTAGCTCTCTCGGTTGTACGCGGTGTATTCCGTGATCGTTTCCGTGCAATTGATGAACAAGCAAAATCAACATTGGATTTGGTTTCTCGCCCTCACAAGAAGAATCCTAACTCCAGTGATGCATTTGATGCTATCCGTGCCAACGATCCAACTTCGTCTTTCTCTCGTATTCGAGGAAGAATGGCACAAACTCTAGAAGATGTCATGGACTCTTCTAACAAATATCGTGAATTTTTCGTCTCGCGTATTACCGATCCAACTTCTTATTTCTACAAGTACCGCTTTGACACTGAACGTGAACGTTCACCCAAGCGTCTCACAGTATCTCTTGTGCTTGTATCATGGTTAAAAGCTCATGAACAAATCGTCAGTGAAAGTCGTGTCGATGGTCTTCGTCGAGCTACAGTAAAATGGGATGCGTATCTTGAACCTCTTCTTGTAGATCGTAAGACTGGTGCTATTTTAGATGGTCATCACCGATACACTGTGGGTGTCCAACTTGGTTTAATTACTGTGCCTGCTGTGCTTGTTGATTATTTGGAAGATGATTCAATTACAGTTGATGTCTGGCCTGAATGTGGTCGTGATACTCTAACCAAAGCTGATGTTATTGCTATGGCTTTATCTGATGAAGTATTTCCTCCAAAGACATCTCGTCATGCATTTTCGGATGATTTACCCCCTATTAAAATCCCTCTCGAACGCCTTCGCGAACCCACAAGTGAAATCATTACAAAAGTGTAAGAATAATGTATATACTTTCTATTTTCGCGTCTTGGTTACAAGTAGTTTTTGCTATGGATATAAAGGCGGAAAGTGACGGGAATGATATAAATGCACGTATTCAAACACGTCGAACACGTATTGAAATACGCAATGCAAGCAAAGATGATGAAAACAAAAAGAAGAAAACCCAAGGAAATGATGTTAAGAAAATGAGCCGAGGAACTCAACAGATCGCAGATAGTTTGAATCAACTTGACCGTCGCAAAGTAACTTGATACATTATACTTGATTTAAGTATAAAAATTAGCTTGCTGGCATCCAAGAAGTGACTGATATACGAGTTCGTGCTGATGATAAAGAAAATGTACGACGTATTGAAGAAGAAGATCGAAAACAATCACGTATTGAAAAATTACAACAAGAAGCTATTACAAGTGGGTCAAGAAATGCAGCAGTTGAAATGAGATGGGCAGATTTATACGATTATAATATGCCTCAAGAATTACACAAGGTTCAAAAATGATATATTCTCTAATACTTAGATGTATTAGCAATTACAACTACAACAAGAAGCTTGTGCTGCTATTTTGGAATCAAAAGATAATTTGATTAAAGATTTTCAAAATCAACTTAAAATCAAAGATGAAGAATATGTCATTGCACTTAAAGTCGAAGCTGAAGATATTGAAGCTCTTGTTGATCGAATGAGCCAACAATATCGTGAAATGCAAGAAGAATATGAACTTGAGCTTGAACAAATTGAAGATGCATTTCTTAAAGTAATTGATATGATGTTTTTTGTTATGTAATATGAATAGGAACGTGATGAACTTATTTCAACAAACAAAGGAGAAATTGATTCATTATTTGAAAAAAGACGTGAAATGGAAATGACGTATATGGAAGCAAAGCAAATTCGAGATGAACAAAGTCAGAAGGAAATTGAAGACCTTCGAGTAAAAGATGCTGAAGATTACAATAAATTGAAAATCAAACTTGAGACTGATATCCAAACACTAGAACAA
>JNBS01000295.1:0-17331 GCA_002081575.1 Thraustotheca clavata | reverse complement strand
CTAAATTATTTGAATGAGCTGACCAAATAGCATTATAAATTGGTCCAGTATGTCCACTCAAAGTAAGAACCGATTGAGGTCGTACTGGTGTCCAAAGTTTTAAAGTTGTATCCCAACTTCCAGATACAAAATGTTGTCGATCCATCATATTCCAATTCACACTACTAACTTCCATCGAGTGTTCTGCATACGTTTGAATAGGAAAATCATCGGGAGTCGTAACATCCCATAATTTTAAATGTCCATTGGCACAACCACTAACTAGTTGATTGGCATGAGTTTCACTCCATGCAACATCATAAATCCCATCTTGTGTATCAAATGCACGTAACTATTCCCCATCAATATTAAAGATTCAAAAGATTCACGTACAGGTTTTAATTCGCCAGAAGCAAGTAATTCCATCACAAGTTGTTGCCCATTGCCAATAATACCAAAATATTGTGCTGTAGCTACTGCTAACCAGTGTTCATGAAAGGGTGAAAATTCCACCTATATACTTGATAAAAATCAATGGAAAAGCATCAAAATCTACCGCTTGACAACTAAAATTCGCGATACCTTGACGAGGCTGAACGTACATCTCTCAAATTGCTTTTTTGCACTTTTTATTATCCAATCAAGGGATAGGGTAAATGGAGTATTATTTCATCTCTTGTATTCTTCTTGTTGCATTTTGTTGAGTCAAATTACTACTTTCAATAGTATTTTCAGTACAACTTTGAGTCAACGACTCTCCCGCAATTAAATTTGAACGAGTATTTCCAAGGTTTAGTATCAACTATCGAAAATGAAACTTGCGTGTCAAAATTCATGGTTTCATTTAGACATGATTATGCTAATTACTAATATCTTATCCTTATAATATCAAAAATCTCCATTTCAATTACTACATTGTTAGCTAGAGAATCAATTATTCCTCTCTCTTCCTCGTGCATTTATATGACTACTGTCATATGTTGACTCAAGTCATTTCGCAATGTTCAAAAAGTTTCGCAGCCGAAGAGCGTCGTCAGCAGCTCAAGATGTACCTCCACCACTATTATGTGCGATTGATGATCGTCCATCAACTGTGGGCAACGTAGCTCAATTTACTGAAGAACCTCCACAGCCAGAAGATGTGGCTGCATTGGAAGGCATTGATTTTGATGGTACATTCGTTCCTTTTGCTAATCCATCTCATGGCCTTTTAGTGGATGTCAATGCAGTCGATATGGTTATTGAGGCAGCTCCGAATGTAGACAAAGCAAATGTATGGAATGGATGTGGTGGCTGTCCAGTTTCAGATATTGGTGGTGATTTTGTACCTCCACGGTTTGAATTTGGATGCAGTAAAAATGCTAATTTACGATGGGCAAGTACATTGCAATGGCGAGAAATTCATCGAATTGATCATATTTTAAATACACCACGTATCCATTTCAAGACGATTAAAGCGAATTGGAACCATTTTTTCTGTGCACGAACACGTACCGATAATAAAAATTTGGTTGTCTATGAACATGTTGGTGGATTGAATAAAGCACTTGCTACACTCGAAACAGAACATGATATTTCGTTTGCTGATGTGATGGCACATTATCTCTTTTTAACTGAGTTCCAATGGACCCAATTAGACACTCGACCATTTGATCCAAAACACCCGACTGTCGGACAAATGGTGAAAATTCTTGATTTTTCAGGCATGGCATTGTCAGATTGTAAAAATGCTGACTTTCGTACATTTGTATCATGGACAATGCGCACAATCGGTATTTTCATTGCAATTTGATAATTTTTGAAGTATTTTATAGGCCAACATTACCCTGAACGTTGTGCAGCTATTTACATGATCAATACCCCATCTTGGTTTAGTACTTTTTGGCTTGTGATTCAACGTTTGATCAGTGATGTGACCAAACAAAAAATCCGAATTTGTCCTGCTCCTAAAGACTATGTTCGTCGTCTTACTGCTTGGCTTGGACAGCCTAACTTACCTGTGATTCTTGGTGGTGAACTCCAAGTGGATGGAGTCAACCATTTATCTCATGATGAAACAATTCTCCACAATTTCGTCAATGAACGTCTTGTACAAGCATAAGTTAGTTGTTTTAATAACATGATAACGAGCCTAGTGCTATGTATTACATGCTGAAAGTCGAGTTGGGTCCATTTGTTGACTCCTTCTAAAGAAATTTGGACCACGTCGTGATTGACTTTGTTTAATGGGAATTTTTCGATCCATTGCTTCATGGGAACATTCAAAATCATGGCGACCAACAACACTTGCTCTTCGTCGACGCTGAATAACATGAGCTTCCAAGTCACTTAATTTTTCATCGCGTTCACGTTCCTTCTACGTAGAACAAATGAACTTGACAAAAATTAGCAATAACATTATTACCACTTCGTCTTGCTCCCAGTCAGCTTGATTTTGATATGTAGCAGCTATTTGTTCCATTCGCTTTAGAATTTCAAAAAAATCTGGACGATTGTCCATATTTTCATCCCAACATTCTTGCATTAGCTCTTTGTATCCCAATGGAGTTGGTTTCTCTGATGATTTTGGTCGTAAACCTTGTTTTGATTAATATTGTTTTTGTTATGTATTTCAACTGACCTTCTTGACATACTAACAAAGGTACTTGTAAAGGATTTAAGCCTTGATAAGGGTCTTTTCTTTCAATCATTTCCCACAAAACAACCCCAAAACTATACAACGTCATTAAAAAAATTAATTGTAAATAAAGTACCTATACACGTCGGCTTTTTCAGTATAATTATCATGTCGAATTACTTCAGGTGCAGCCCTATAAATTGTCAACTAATGCAAATTGCAAATTAAATACCAAAATGGTGTCCCAACAAAAGTGTAGTCGCCATACATTTTGTCTTTGTATCGAGATAAGCCAAAGTCAGACACTTTAACAACTAAATGATCAGAAACTAAAAGATTTTTGGTTTTTAAATCCCTCTACAAAAAGTTTAAATTATACATAGGTTCTATAGGAATACCTGAAGAATTCCTTGTTCATGAACATGACCCATACCATGAACAATATCCATGGTACAGTTAAGTATTAGTGGCATTGGAATAATATTGTTTTGATCTCGTAAGTATTCATACAATGATCCTACAAGTAGTAAATAAAATATATGTTGGAATATATATACCATTTGCCATATATTCCATGATGAGTACATAGCAACTCGACGTCAAACTAGCACCAATTAGATGCAACACATTTGGATGGTTCATTCTGCTCATAACCCAAATTTCCCGTCGAAAATTCTTGACAGCTTCTTGTAGACCTTCTTGATATGTTTCTCTAGGCATAAGCAGCTTTACACCAACCTAAAATCTCAATAAGCATCAACTATGTATTTCAAGCATTTACTTTAGTATTACGCCAAATTCCAGCATAAACTTCACTTAATGGACCGATAGCAACTCTTTTAACCAAACGTACTTCAGCCAATTTAACTTCATACACTGATGCAAATACATTATCAGCAACTTTAAAACTAACATTGGATGTAAGACTTGCTCTATACAAAATTTCAATATATCACAAATAGGATCAATCGACTACCTTCGCATTGTCAAAAGTTTATGTACTTTGTCTTTTTCTTGTTGTACTCGTATCGAATTTGGAGCCACTGCCAAAATTGCATTTTCTTCATATGTAGGTTTAACAAACAAATCAGAGTTATCATGTTTGGTCATAAGATTAGTTGTAAACAATTTTTTAAAATGTTTAACACGTGAATGTTTCCCAAGAAAAGATGATAAACCATTACGAGCAGCAAGAAATTGTATACCATGTTTTTCCAAGTTCTTCTTACTTTGAATTTGTGCATCATCAATATCTTTCTTTATCATTGTTTCTGATATCGTAGTGTTTTTGGCCCGAATTTTTCGATGTTGACGTTGTTTAATTACATGAAGTGCCAAACATCGAGCAAATAAAAGTAATATAAGAAAGACTGCAATACCTACAATCAACCACAAATCAAGTACAAGACAAATTGAATTGGAACAATGGGCTTCAGAAAAGATGTACTCGACTGCCATGTTCAGGTAGTTGACAATTAGAGTTTATTTTAGCAAAAAAATACTTGCTTTGTATAAGAAAACTATTTGGAGTGTAATTTTTGTACTACTAATCCTAAACATCCCATTGCAACATACATATAATTGTTCATTGCATCTATAGAATCAATTTATAAATTATTGTGTTAACAATATCAAGTTGATAAGACAATAAGTACAATATATAACTTGGTAAAAATATCATGTTGTCAACACCATAATGCCATACATTGTATTTACTGTGGTACTATTGTATATTGTAGATATTGTTAGCACAATAAGTACATATACAATAGTACCACAGATAGTGAAAGCATAATTGTATGATGCCTAATACTCTTGGAATTGTTGGCAAATAGATCCTGGGCTTATTGCTTTTACAAAGATCTAATGTAGAAGGTTTGTGTTCACATTGTGTTACAAAAGATCTTTTATCTACATCAAAGGTATGTACAACAAGATTGAATTTCTATAAAGAAATTATAGACAAGAGAGTATTAATGCATCAATACAGTGATTACAATGATTATGGGATCTTCTTTTCGACTACGGCATTGCCATCAGGGTCGGTACCAAAGATTTCAATGTGTTGCACCTTTGGCATACCCCACGACGTGGTCGACGTGACAAAAACTCGATCAATTTGGCATCCAGCTACACCATTAATTGTCATAGTAGCCACAGGCTTGCCATCAACCACATGCAAATCAATTTCCTTGTCAGGTAACGAAGCCAAGATAACCTTGTAATGACCCTCTTTGCCTGGGATAGCAGACACAGTCACGCCATAAGCCGTGTTGCGTTCAATCATATTCAAACCTTCACGAGGCATGCCAGCATTTTCAAACATAATCCATTCCACTTTCAATGGTTCACTTGAATCAATCAAGCCACTTGGAAGCAAATTGGCCGAATAACACACCACATTCTTGTTCTTGTTGCGGTGAATTACAAAAACCACGTTGGGATCATGGTGTTCACGCACTGTTGGCAATGGATCGTTTTGCACTTGAGCGTAATCGGGAGCACTTGCCATCTTCTAAGCAAATTTGAAAATGACCACTCCGATCTTCCACACTTTTAGCAAAGCTTTCTAATTGCATATGTTTACATTTGTTTTTACTATTGTATATACAAATTGTTAGATTAAAAATATGCAATTTTAATAATGAGCTAAAGGTTGTTGATAATAATGCATATTTTATATTTAAACAATGTATATAAATAACTTTATATATAAAAATCAAAGCAAATATATGAAATGAAAAGCCTGGGACGATGACGTGGAAACTGTTGCATCAAATAACTTGAAGTTTGTATGGAACGGGCAAGCTACCATGAAACTAACGTCCCCCCCCCACTTCTCGACGGTTGCAAAGATCCGTTTGTACGTCACAACGGACGTATGTCACCAGCAACGAGAGGATGGGCAAACGAACTTGCCAAACTGTTGGATCAATTGAATGTGTCACTGTGAGCACGAGAAATATGTGAGAATGAGACTAGAATTGTTTGTTTTGAATAAAAGAAAAATATTTGACAACCTTTTATTATAAAAGAACCTGTGATTTTTGTCTTTTATGATAGAAGAATGTTAATTTGGAATTAAAGATATCTTTTAATACAATTTTGATGTTGTATTGAATCTATATACTAAAATGACATGGTTAAAATTTTGATATGATATTGTACTAACTCTTTATCTTGTTTGAAGACATGTATGAACTCTTTATGTCTAGAAAGGAATTATGTAAATCCTATTTCATGGAAATAATAGATAGAAATTAGAATGTACAAAAAAGTCAATTACTATCAAAATGCAATTTACATGAATTATCATCAAAAATACCATGTTTAAGATGATGAATGGCATAGTTATCTACTTTAGAAAGTTGGTAGAGTAAACATTTGATTGCTGTTGTTGGGATAACATTGCCATACTTGAGCTGCATGATTTGGATCATTTGGATCAAAATCCATACATAATGTAGTAAATGTAGCATGAGTGATTTTGCCATTTCCAATTGTCCATTGTTGATTAGCATTTGTTTGAGAACAGTCATAAGTATGCAAATGTGGATTGCCTTGACCATCTTTGTATACATCCAAACATTGACCATTGCTAGCTGCTTGAATCATAGTTTCCTTGACTTCAAAGAGTTCATTAAGGTTGTTTTGGAGAGTATTGGCGTATAAACCATAATTCCATTCAGATATATATTTGCCAGATTTGGTTTGGATACGAACTAAATTGCGAATTTTGGTTGATGAACAAGATGTTGAAATCCACTGGCGAATGTCATTGGAATTGCATGGAGCTACAATTAGAGTAGTTTGACTAGGTACAGTACTCAAGCAAACACCATGAACTTTATGTTTGACTTGGTTGTTGCTGACTATCCATTTTTGATTGGAATTGGATGCATCACATGCCCAGGTGTGAACTTGGAATTGTGTACCATCCCAATACGAATCAATACACTCGTGGTTGCTTTGGACTTGAATAGTTCCAGTCACAGAATCGTAGTTAAATTTTTCATTGGCACTGCCAGAGCTGGCACCAATGTACAAACCATGGTAAAATTCATTTACAAATCGATTCGAGATTGTGCAAAATTGAACAGGGTTAGCATTTGATGCAGGATTCATAGTTGTTGGTACTGGCGTTGATAGAGCTGTAGTAGGTGCAGTTGTTGGGGCTGAAGTGCTCACAGGTGCAATGGATTGATTCGGGATTTTGATATTGTTGGCTCTCAAATAGGCCAAAATACGTGATACAGGAATTCCACCATTATACGAAGACGCAACTCCAGCAGTGCATGCACCACAATTGTGTAAAACAAGCACAGCATTGTCTTTTGTGCTAATAACTGGTGAGCCAGATGAACCACCTAGTGTATCGAGTCGGTAACCAGCTTCACTTGGTCGACAGCTATCGGTGAGGTTAGTGGCAACAATAGTACCAGGTACATTGCCATCAACCACGAGGGCAAATTGCTTTGGACGGCCATAAGGATGGCCAGCAATCCACACAGGTTCATTTAAAACAGGATCACTATCACGCATTTGGAGATAACCAAACTGAGTCAAATCAATGCCAGACTTGACATTTAACTTGACAAGCGTAAAATCCAAATCATAGCTTGTAGCAATAAGGTTGACACTCGATGCAACAATTGTGCCTTTGCATCCTAGTTGTACAGAGTTGTTAGCATCATCGCAAGTAGAACACTCAGCATTGAGCTCAACTTGAGTTGTAGCAGCAGCTGAAGTAGAACTGATACAATGATTATTCGTGATTAAATGACCTTCAGACCCAACTAGCCATCCAGTACACAAACTGGAGCCCCCGATTGTCAAACGAGCAACAGCTTGGGAAGCTTTATACTTGGTGGCTTCTGAGGTTTTGTAACAAGCTGCAGGCTTAGCGAGGTCACCATTGGAGCTGCAAATAGATTCAAGATTACCATTGTTGGCAGAACCTGCATAGTATTCATCAATTGTGACTACAATGCCTGAATGATAAGTTGGAGCAGAATACTTGACAAGTATTTGATTTTTATTGAAAAAATCCGACACAAGGTTTGTTTGGTTGCCAGTAAGCACAACTTTATCCAAGTTATCAATGGTGCCAATGGTTAAAGTTGCTCCAGGAGGTAAATGCATTGAGGCAATGTGAACCGAGAGTGAACTAGCAGTGGCATCTGAAATCACTTTGGAAAAAGGTGCACCACCGTCGATTGTCAATAAATATGGTACTGAGGTTCCAATGGAATAAGGCGTTTGAGCACTTACTAAAGCTAACGAGCTTAACACGATGGAGAAGCTACGCAGCATTGTACCAAGCTCTTGGTGAAAAGTCAAGTGATGGTAAGTTCAGGTCTTATACCTACCACACCGCATGGATCGTTTGTCACAGTCGAGTTGATCCTTTTACAGTAACCTTATAGCATTCCATTGTGCAATGTGCGATTATAATGACAATTTATTCATTGTTATATTCGTGTATTGCAGTATTTCATAGATTGTATTCTCTATTTCATCAAAAATTTCGTATCTTATCTACGGCATATAAACTGCGATCACTGATATAGAATGGATATTTTGGCGACCAAAAATGCAAATATATCGTTCACTCTACAGATTTTAGAGTATTTAATAAATGAATTGATGGAAAATATCTTTGCTTGCATCGAGTACCCATTCTAGCGATCACATGCAAGTTGGTAATTTGGTATACATTACTCTACAAAAGATGTAGACTCATCTTAGTAAAATGGGTGTAAAAAATGTTTTAGGTTAATTGAAATCTTTAAAAAGCAATCACATCGAAAGCTTGGTTGTCGCTGTTTTCATAGCATTGCCATACTTGAGCCTTGTGGTCACGATCATTAGGATCAACGTCCAAGCATAAGTTAGCGTGGGTTGCATGGCGGATTTTCTTTCCACTGTTGCCCACAATCCATTTTTGATTAGCATTAGAACTGGAACAAGCATAAGTGTGGAGATGACCACGACCATCGCTGTCCAAGAATGCATCCAAACATTCACCATTGCTCACTGCTTTAATCCATTGATTGGCGGTGTCCAATTCAAACAATTCGTTTTTGTTACTCTTGGGAGTATCTGCGTAAATACCAGTGTTCCATTCGGAGAGATATTTACCCGATTTGGTGCGGAGTTGGACGTAACTCTTGACATTCTTGCTCGAGCAAGATGTCGACCAGGATTGACGGATATCATTTGGGTTGCACGAAGCCAAGGTGATGGAATTCGAACTGGTGACGGAGCTCACGCATACTTTATGGGTGAGGTGGGAAATCATGTTGTTATCAATGCTCCAACGTTGGTTTTCGTTAGTGCTATCACACTTATAAGTGTGAAGTTTGTAAGCCGAACCATCCCAAAAAGCATCCAAACATTCACCATTGCTTTGGGCACGAATTGTACCAGTGGCTTTGTCAAAGGCAAACTTTTCGTTCGAGTTGTCCTTGGACGAATCTTGGTAAAGTTTTTGGTAGTACTCGGAGATGACACGGTTTGAAATCGAGCAGAAAGAGACTGTTTGACCAGCAGGGGTTGGAGTTGGAGCTTGGGTGGGGCCAGAGGTAGTTGGTGCTGGTGCAGTTGTAGATGGGGTACCATCTACAACGCCATTCTTTGGCAATGGAATATCTTTGCTCTTCAAAAATGAAATAATGTTTTGCATCTTGATACCACCATTGTTGCAACCACCGCAGTTGTGAATGGCAACAACGAGACCATCTTTGGTACTGATCATTGGGGAGCCAGATGAACCACCTTGGGTATCGAGTTGATGCCCGACGTAATCTTTGTCAGGAATTTCATTGTAGCACGAGCCACCATCAAGAGAAGCAATTTTACCAGCGGAACCATCGTCAGTGACCAAAGCCATGTGCTTAGGATTACCGTTGGGGTGTTGTGGGATATAGATTTCTTCGTTTAATACTGGTCCAGAGCCACGGATTTTGAGATAGCCGTAATTAGAGAGATCCACACCAGACTTAAGGATAAGCTTAACCAAAGCAAAATCGTTCTTTTGGTCAGAAATAATGTACGTGACGTCTGTTGCGACCTTGGCTCCTTCACACTTAAGTTGTTGCTCATTATTTGCATCATCACAGGTCTTGCATTCAGCCCCAAATTCCACTTGGACATTCTTGGCATCTTCAGCAGCCTTGATACAATGCCAATTAGTCATCAAATGACCTTCTGAGCCAACTAACCAGCCTGTACACAAGAATCGACCACCAATGAGCAAACGGGCAACAGATTTGCTTGCTTGGTACTTGGCCTTTTCCGAGTCGCTGTAGCATACTGCTGGCTTGGAGTTATCCTTACCACAGATCGATTCCAATACTTGTTGAGGACCACCGGTACCACTTACAAACTTATCAACAGTAAAAATGGTGGAGTTGGCCTTTTCGTACGATGGAGAGGTATATGTCAAAACAACTCGGTCAGCAGGAATAGCTTCGGTGTAAAGATTGGTGTAGGAACCAGTGTATTCGACTTTTTTGCTGCCATCGAGCGACGTAACAGTGAGGGCTGCCCCCTTGGGTAAATCCACATTGGAAAAGTGCAAGGAAATATAAGTAGCCCCAGCTCTTTCAACGATTTGGCTAACAGGCTTGCTGCCATCACTGGTCAAATACAACGAGTTTTCAGCCCCAATATCTAGAGGGGCAGGAGCTGCGGCAGCCCCAACGAGCAATAAACTGATTAGTTTGGCGAGTTTAAACATCCTACTCAAAAGGTAGGGATTTTATAAATGGCAAAGTCGTGCATGTAAAAGCTGAAAAAGGCGCTTCATTACAGACATTTTGATGTCCCAGTGTTCATACCTTCCAGCTGGTGGATACAAGAACGATCGACAAGTTATGTTACGAGACGATTTCTCCATCCCCAAGGACACGAACACAATACTCTGAACGACGTCATGTCGTTTTACCCATCAATTGCTCGTTCGTGTTGTAGAGATACACTCGAATAGTCTTTACAAGCTACTGATTGATGATTAGGTGAATAAAAATGAAAGGAGCTATCAAGATGTAATGGAAAGCCATGATGTTGCACATAAATCACTATGGCAAACTCGTATCTGATTAAGACATCGAAACTGTGCATTTGACTACCATTTAAACTGGCTGCAAAAAGATTCACCAACAATAGCATTGTTCTATTTACCTGTATTTACAATTATTTGCATCAACTTAAAGCAATCTAATGTTTAGTAAGGAGAACTCGTTAAATTTGCTTTGACTAGAGAGGTATGAGATTACAATGAGTCAAAGAAACCTGTGTTTTCCAAGCACATTCGAACGACAACGACATTACAACATGTAATTAACCCATTGGCTTGAGCTTTATATGGTCTGCATAGGCAGGGGAAGAATCGTTACCAAATACCAGAGTTGACTTTATTGAACAAACTTTAGCACTTTCTATCACCACAAGCAATAATGAAGCTACAACTTTAACATCGGGTTTTGGATGCAAACTGATAAAGGTGGAGGTGGATAATACTGTATATTTCATTCACATCTTAAAGAACTGTAACACTCCAGTCAAAAATGCAGAGACTGTAAAGCAATTAAGCTCAAGTGGAAGAGAGAGTCCAATGAGCTGTCATTTTTAGCTCAGACACTGTTGAGGGTTCTCATATTTATTTCGTTTGGCAATAAAATGAATACAAGTAACATTTTAGATTGACATAAAAGTGTCTGGTGTTGCCATAGTGTGCATTTGTTTATATAGAACTAAGATACTGCTTCGTAGAACAAGAATGCGAATTCATGAGATAATGTGATGTCCATTATTGGTCTAATGATATTTGTGATTCCAAAGCAGCTTTGTCTTCTACTCAACAATTTGAATGAGTAAGAAAGTGTAAGATGATAGACGAAAGAGCCACTCGAAAGCACGGCTACGAGTTCGAGCTTAGCCCCTATTGTCCTCAGGCCTTGTAATCCATTCACAGTTAAAATAATACACAATACACTTGAACTAGGGTGTGCCATATTATCCAATATTTTTTTTACTTGATTGCAGTCCTTTAGATCACCAACAACTATTATCATATATAGAGAAGAATAAAGACGATCATTGCAAAGCCATGTTAAAAGTCATTTAATCTAACATACTATGTATGGATGGAATGCGATTTTTCTCAATATTACTTTGATAATTAAAGTTGATTTTTCAAATTCATACTACAATAAAAAGAGCTGAAAAAGTTTATGCTGTAAGTTAGTATTTATTAATTGTATAGCATCTCAAGCTCAATAGAGATATAATGAAACCTTTCATGGTGAGAATTGTGAGGGAAAATCGCGTCACTTAACAAAGCGACTTTAAATGGTTTTAGTCCTCTCGCTGAAGTTTTATAAATCCACATTGAAATGTTTTGTTGACCTGGGATAAATTGCAGTCTTACACTCCAAACTGTTTCCTGGATAAATTGCCGACATTCCATCGCGTTTTATAAATGTGCAGTCATCTAAGCAATCAAATGCTTGGCTTGTAGAGATGACTTCACAATACGTAGTTGTCAGTGCTTTGTGAAGCTCATAAATCATTTTATTGTTTGATAACCAAGGCAATTTCCTTGATGAAAGGTTGCACAATGGCGCTCAATGTATCTTTTTAGTAATTGAGAACATTCCTCGTGTGATGATTGCTTTCTTGGAATATGGATCAAAACAAACACGAAATGGGCACAAAATCCGATAAGATTTGATACTAAAAAACACGGCTTGCCGACATACGCGTTGGTTGAAAGCAGGATTAAGTTGAATCGGTACACCACGATTAAAGTAAAGCAGCATATTTATACTGGGTATTCTTTCTCCCGAAGTTACACAGTCATTTTGCCGAGTTCCTTCAACATAAGAGAAAACATTGTCAATTGATTTTGTACCCATGATAACTTTGTAAAAATACTACTAACCAATCTATCAATTTCTTCGCTGGGTGCTATTCGATCCCTTGAGGTATTAACATTTGATGATGTCATCTCAACTTAATAAATCTTGGACAAACTGCTACTCCACCTCATTGTTTCTCTTAATTTCTGTAGTGATGTATGTTACTCGGTGGAGTGAAATTGCCAGGTAGCTTGCGAACTACAAAAAAAAACTCTATAGTAATTTCGAAAAATGCAAACCATATCTCTTTCAAAAAATTTATGTCATTCAGCTCCATGATAATATGATCAATATCAATTGAGCTGGTGCAAAATGTTAAATCTAAAAAGTTCCAATCCTGCTTGTAGCAAAAATGAATTATCAACGTCATTGACATTAAAGCAACAGCTAATTTTAACTCGACATTAACAAGCAGGCTTGCCGGCGATAGCGTCCTTTGGCAAAGCGTTCAACTTTGTCAAAATATCAACCACTTTGTTGATCTTAATACCACCGTTGTCGTCGGATGGGCAGCCACCACAGTTGTGGATACCAACAACGGTGTTATCAACATTCGAGATAATTGGGGAACCCGAGTTACCACCTTGGGTGTCAAGGCGGTAGCCAAATTCATCAGGTTGACAGGATTCGAAGCTGGTAGTGGTGACGGTACCTGCCTTGTTGTCTTGACCAACAATGGCAAAGCGCTTTGGCCAACCTTGAGCATGACCCAAAATGTGAATGGTTTCGTTGAGCTTTGGGCCATCAGGGCGGGCTTGAAGGAAGCCATACTTGGTCAAGTCGACGTTAGCCTTGGTGTTAAGCTTAATGAGAGTGAAATCAGCTTCAACATCGGTGGCAACGAACTTGGCATCGGTGGCGACAATTTCACCCTTGCAAGCAAGTTGCTTTTGGTTGTTTGGATCATCACAAGTCTTGCATTCAGCACCGAGTTCGACTTGGACATTGGCAGCGTCAGCTTCGGCTTCAATGCAGTGGTGGTTGGTGAGCAAGTGGCCTTCCGAACCAATGAGCCAGCCCGTGCAGAGGTATTGACCGCCGATGAAAAGACGAGCAACAGCTTTGCCAGACTTGTACTTAGTTGGTTCATCGGTGGTATAGCAAGGAGCTGGCTTGGATTTATCAGGGCCGCAGAGGGATTCTTGAACTGGGGATTGCTTACCAACCATGTACTTGTCGATCTTGAACACTTCGGTTGGGGCCTTTTCGTACTTGCCACCTTCGTAGTCAATGCGGACACCGCCATTGCCAGCGGTAAGCCAGTCGGCATAGAAGTTCGATTTGGTTTCCCCACCATTGAAGGTAACACTGTCGGCACCATCAAGCGAAGTGATGGTGAGCTTTCCGTCCTTTGGTACATTGATGCTAGCAAAGTGCACCGAAACAAAGGTGTTGCTTGGGTTCTTAATTTCATACGAAAGAGCATGCGAACCATCAAAAGAATAGTCAAGGCTGACTGGTTCAGCAATCTTGATCGAGGCTTGGGTAGTGCATTGTTGAGCAGCAGCAGCGGCAGCGAAGAAAGCAATCAATTTGGTGAAGCCGAACATTGTTGTTGGTGTTGATCAAGTAAATTGAATAATGAGAGCTTTGGATTAATCTCAAGGAGAAGTATCAAGATTGATCTGATTTCCTCCATTTAGTTATGATCCAACATTTCCTGAGTATGCCGTGCTTCTTTGCTTACTTACTTTTAAAACCATCCATAAATTATGATCACACTTGTAGTTGATCGAGACCAATCTGGTTAATAAGGGTAATAAACTTGAGTTGCATCTAGTCGATTGGCGAAAAATCCACCATTCGTCACACAGCTCATAGTGAAAGTCATACTTTATTATCAGTGGACTTGAGATACCCATTGAACTCAGATAGTTAAACGACGCCGGTCTATGCAAGTTACAATGTCGAGTAGACTAGATTTACGTATTGAGTCTGGTATTGAATAGACACGACAAGTAGACACTACGGCATACCTTTCATTATTGAAGTATTGTCTAACTTAATATTCAACTTTACTGCTGTTGTACACATATTTCTCTTTATAATAAATATTTTTCTATATTTTATAGCATATCCAGTTATCAGACTTCAGTTGCGTCTAAGGGTGTGATGGAAATTTCAGTATCCAGTAGAGGACAAAGGATAAGGGAAATAAGATGTCTTGGAGTGTTAAATGCAGCTAACTCAAATATTTATAATGCTTCTGGTATGCTAAAAGTCAAAGACAAAAATGCTTTTTAGTGAAAACGCAGGAGAAATGAGTTGCTTTGGCTATACCAGTGATGGGGTGTCGATACATAACTTGTACTATGAAGGAAACCTTGTCAATTAACCTGTAAGATAAGAGATTCACAGTACATACTTTTCAGTATGCGGCTTTGAGAGTAACCTAGAAGTAACAAGGACATATATTGTTGATTTCACAATAATACTCTATAGCTCTTAGCAAGCGGGCTTCGAGTCAGCAATAGCATCCTTTGGAATGAGGTTCTTCGACTTCAAGACATCGACGACCTTATTGATCTTAATGCCGCCGTTAGGGCCGTCAGGGCATCCACCGCAGTTGTGAAGACCAACAACAACATTTTCCTTGGTGGAGAAGATAGGGGATCCAGAGTTACCACCTTGGGTATCGAGTTCGTAACCAAATTCATCGTTCACACACGATTCAATGCTTGTGTTGGTGACGACACCTGGCTTGCCATCATCGACAACGATGGCAGCATATTGTGGCCAGCCACGTGGGTTACCAATGATGTGGATTTCTTCACCAAGCTTGGGGCCATCTGGGCGAACTTGCAAGTATCCCCACTTGGACAAGTCGACACCATCCTTGACGTTGAGCTTGACAAGAGCAAAATCATTATCAGGGTCGGATATCAAGTGAGTGGCGCTGGTGGCAACAATGGTACCCTTGCAAGCAAGTTGCTTGGTGTTGTTAGAGTCATCGCAAGTTGCGCAGACTGCACCAAATTCGACTTGGACATTCTTGGCATCTTCTGCGGTCTTGATGCAGTGGTTGTTAGTCATCATGTGACCTTCAGATCCAACGAGCCAGCCAGTGCAGAGGAATTGACCACCGATAAGAAGACGGGCAACAGACTTGCTGGATTTGACCTTGGCAAGATCAGTAGCGTAGCATTGGGTTGGACGGGAATCATCCTTGCCACAGATCGATTCTAGGGGCGATGGAACCTTACCAAAGGTAACCTTGTCGATGGTGAAGACGTTCTTGTCTTGCTTAGTGTACGAAGGAGCTTCGTAGGTCAAAACAGCTTCCGAGCCACTGATCCATTCAGCAAACACGTTGTGACGGGTTTCACCACCAACGTACTTGACGCTTTCCTTTCCGTCCAAGCTAGTGAGAGTAAGAATAGCACCAGTAGGGACATTGAGGTCTTCAAAATGGACGGATGTGTAGGTGGCACCAGCCTTCTTGATAGTGTAGCTGTATGGAGTGGAACCATCGAAAGAAAGCTTCAACGGAGTTTCTTCACCAATATTGATGGAGGCTTGTTGGACGCATTGTTGGGCGGTGGCAGCGGCAGCGAAGAAAGTGATCAACTTGGAAAAGCCAAACATGTTACTGATGAAGAAAATTGAAAAGTGAATTGATATTGCATGAACAAACTTTTGGTTGCATAGTTACTTTCAAACCATGTGCTAGCAACACACAAAATCTGATTTCAACGATATCTACATCTTTACATTGTCAACCTCGAAATACGAGACAAATAATACGAGTGAGTCAAAAGTCATATTCATAAAGTTTATCAATTACTTGCTAAGTTTTATCCAAATTTCAAGGTCGTCCTGCATGAGAGCTCAAATATGAACACCATACATTTTGGGCGGCTTCTTTGTAGATGTCATGGGATCTGATTACCTCTCAATCTGATTACATATCGTCATCCAAGTCAAGTCCTGTGCAAATATGCAACGGGGGGTTAATGCCCAGGGTTTCGATTTTGCACTGTATTGAAAGTTGTGCAATAAACAAGAAACTAATGCTAAAATAAAATTATGATGCATTCATTGCTGGTATTGTTTAACTTCATCGTTGAACCAAGAACGTGTAGCGATCTTAGGCTACTAATCAATCACATCTGAGCGATGTCATATTTTGTGATGTCTAAAAGAAGCTAAACGATGAAGGGGATATTCTGATAATTAAATGAACTTGAGACGATTTCACCGGTGCAAGCGCAACTTTTGGGCAGCAAAACCAATAAAACTTGGCAAATAGACTATTGCCAGTAGCACCAGAAATAGCAAGACGGAAAATTTGTATCATTCGGATTATTCTCCTTCGTTTACCTCCAAAAGTCCGTCAAAACACTTAGCTTATTAGTGTCGCTATAAATTTTTGCTAGCAAGGAAATTTATGCCAAACATTGGGCTTATTAGTGTCGATTTAAATTGACCTGGCGATGAAATCTATACACAATGCCTCTGAAAATAACTTCAATATTTACAATTAGCACAAAATCAGAAAGCATATATACAGGTATCCAAAAGAAATTTTGCATGCAACAAACTACTTCACACGCATTATTGATTGCGCAATTCCTATACATTGAGTAGCTAATGATGTAAGTCTACAGGTCACCCCACAGAAACTTATATCATAAAAATACTCATACTATAAAGATGTTAGTACGTTTGTCCTAGTCTCAAATATGTCGTCCAAGTTGAATGAGAATATATTGTATTACTATCAAAAATACTTCTAATCGAATGGCTTAAATGCCACCTTGTTGTTGCTCATATTGCTCATATAGTCGCGAAATGCAGGAACGGCGTCTTCCA
>JNBS01000294.1:0-22840 GCA_002081575.1 Thraustotheca clavata | reverse complement strand
GTATAATGTATGCTATACGAAGCTATTACGAATATTAACTGAAGCAAACGATGTTCGTGTAGTAGATCTTGCTGTGCAAGTGTCAAAGGAAGCTGAACGTGTATTGGGTGGTAAATTGACTGCTGAAGATAAAGCTGCATTGGAGAACAGAGTTGAGCACACATTGAGTCCATTAAATGCTGTTTATTCTTTGTTTTTCAATCGAGTCTTGCAAGTACTCAAGAACTATCTTGGTACAAACAATATGGACATTCACCCAACACTTGAATTGTTTACAATGCAATTGACCAAATTGACTCATGTTGTTGGTAAACTTGCTCGTCACAATGAAGCTGTTCACGTCCATTACTACAACCGATTGATTCAAGATGCCATGTGAAGAAGCAATCTTTGATCCAGTTTTTGATAAGACTAAATGAAAAAGAGTTGATGATGATTCATTGTGATTGAGTTAAGATAGAGGTGGACCTGGTGGACCTCGTGGAATTACACCTCGTTTGTTCATAAACTGACGGTATTCTCGTTTACTCGTCTTTTGCACTCCTCCAGCTGCAGGTCCATATACATTATCTTCAATCTGTTGGCCTTTGGTTGAATTAAAGCCACCAAAGCCCATCAATTGCATCATTTGTTCTTCTTCTGTCAGATTGCTTTGGACTTGTTCTTCTTGTTTACTTTGTTCCTTTTTGCTATCAAAGTCCCCATGCAAAATTCGTTCTCTACATAAAACAATCAACAAACTGATCATTCTCAATCACATACCTAAAGTCTCTTGTAGCATCACTTTCGCTTTCTTTATGCTTTGGGCTTGGGCTACGTCGTGGTCGACGACTTGGTGGTGATTTTGAATCACGATATCGTCGTCGATCTGTCGATCGAGAACGAAATCGACGACGACGATCCCCTCGAGACCGATCTCTGCTTCGATTCCTACTGCGGTCTCTACTTCTTCCTCGATCTCTTTGTCGTCGACGGCCCCAATTGTCCAAGGACCCACTACGACTCCTGCTTCGACCCATTTTCAATCACGAATGAAAATGACTCCGGGTTTTTTTCCGGGAATTCGAGAACAATAAGATCGACCATCACAACATGTAATCAAGCATGTAATCAAGTGATCTTAATGAATAGAAACCATGTTGTTACTTGTACTTTGTTTATTAAGTAGTTCTACAACAACTATTATCCTTTTACATTCATTTTAATGCACCTCAGTCTTTTTCAATCTTTTTAATGGCCAAAAACTATGAAAATATAGTATATTTAATCGTAGATTACATAAATTTGGGTCGTTGTACATCACAATCAAACATCATTCTCAATGCAAATAGAAACTATGTTGAAAGAAGAGATAAAGGAGAGTTTAAATGCAAGAAATCAAGATGATATGATTGCAAGTACTATGATTTAAGGGTGAAGGGTATTGTACGATGTGATTTATATTATTAATTTAAAGCTTGATAGAAAAACGTAATATAAATAGAAAATTTTAATTAAGAACAAGATCTGCCCCACAATCAAATTTGTCATTTGTGATAAAGAGTGCGATGGACTTGACCGCGGGAAGGATTTGGAAGATTGATGCGTATATTGGTATGATGGGAGATCCATACATCGGTGGAACGCAACTTGAAGGAGGAAAGCTTGGGAATGGTCTCTTGTTGCTTTCACATTTCCTTGGATTGGAACAAGATGAACGAGTGAAAGATGTTGCGGAAAAATTAAGAAATGCAGTGCCTTGGGCGCAAATGGAAGTGAAAGATGCAAAGGAATTTACAGATGCAATGGGAAAATTTAAAGATTATCTGTTTAATATGGAAATGGGAACGACGTATGTCATTCCTGGAGGATGGAGTGGGAAAACGACAAGAAATGCGATGCTTTATATTGTGGAGAAGACTGGAGAGGATGAATATTCATTTACTGTGTGTAATCGTGGACCTGGTAGTGAATATCATCCAACGGATCCAACACAGTATAAAATGAAAGTGAAGTCGTGTGTGACGATTCAAAACATTCCTGGTTCCAGAATGCTTGATTTATCGTTTTGGAGTTTGACATTTTCGCTATGGATGAAAGACCCACCATCGGAATACCATCGTGTTGAAACTTTGTATGATGTTTTGTTGCCATGGTTAGCAGATTCTGTACTCCCTCTTGCGTTTGCTTCATCTCCAGATCAATATTTTTGTACACCACAACGCAATGGAACAGGATTCATTAAAAATGTTGTTGAGACCGCCAAATTTCTCCTTAGAAAACAAGGTTTTTCATCCGTTGAAATTAAAAAGATTATGTTTGGTGTTCGATGGCAGATTTTAAAACAAATGAAAGAGGATGTAAATGCACTTGAAAACCCAACTTTAAAGCTTCAAAATTCAGCTTTGGAAGTACTATTCTGCTGATTTCGATTTAAACTCATTATTGTATAGGCTATGCAAGCATTGTCTGGTATTTCTCTCGTAGATTCTCTACAAGGAAGCCATCAATTAACCACATTTATTGAAGGGGCTCCAGTAATTGGTGTTTTCTTTGGTAGCATGAGTTGTCCGGCGTGTAAACCATTTCGTGCTAAGCTTATAAAGCTGTGCAACACACTTGCATCAAAGGGGCAACATTTAGCCATCATTGTTGTACCGCTAGACTCAAAGAGTGAAGAATATCAATCCCATTTAGCCTCACTTCCCCTTTCGTGGGCATGTGTACCTATTACTGAAATGGCAGCTCGCAAAAAGCTCGTTGAGGCATTTCATGTATCAACGATTCCTCACCTTGTACTTCTAAATGCTTCGGGCTCTGTAAAAACACCTTTGGTACATATGAATATTGGCAATAACACTAATACCTTCTAGGGCGTTGAACTTGTGCTCAAATATCCTATCGGCGAACATTTTCCATGGGAGCCTTCACCTACTTTCCAATTGCCTTTGCCAAAGCTTTCAGATACAGAGCGTCAATGTATATCCATGGCTTTGAAACAAATAGGCTTATCATCGATCAAACAAAATGCTTCTGGTGGTCTCACAACCCAAGAACTCATATCTATTGAACAGCTCATACAAGATGTCGATTCTAAAAGTTTACAAATATTGAATAATGAACCTCCTTCCGATGAGAAGAACTGGGAGTTTGATAGCCGAGCAAAATTGCTGCCTTTCGAGCTTATGGACCATTTCAAAGCCGCCGATGTTGATTCTTATGCTGGCAGAGTTGCTGAAGCCGCAGTTCCTGTATTAGCAAGTATCCTTGATGTTCCAGAACGAGTCACAACGATTGAATTGGCTGCTGCAGCATTTATACGATGTGAGAATGTCTGCCAAGCACTCCTACAACGTGCTGGAGACGGTTCTTCATCATCTCGTGTGGCATTGCATCACGAAGTTATTCAATTGATTACGTCTGTCTTTACTGAAACAATTCCAATTCCTGCAAATAGAGAAGATGATATGTGGAGTCAACCTGTGTCAAAAGAGCTGCAGTTGGGATGTCTGAAAAGTATCCACAATCTTTTGTTAATACTTGGCATTGTATGGCAATCTATTGAACGACCATCACGAAATATGGATGCTGCTCGCTCTCTTACCTCCATTTGTGCTCTGGCAATGTATGATTCAATGCTTCGTGCTGTGGCTGTTGATGAACCGATGGAAATCTCCTTACTTATGGCTGAAGGCTATGTTCTTGCACACACATTTTGCCAAAACAATCGATCACTTTTGACAACTGCATGCTCCATGGAATTGATTCAGCCATCGCAATCTGTTGTACGTGGAAAAGTCTTAGCTTATTTCAAGTCTTTTTCCCACTTGACTCAATTATTTGAGTTCCGCATGCCCGATGAAAAAGTCGAGCTGAAGAAATACAGCACTGCTCTATCGTTTTTGAGAAAGTTGATGGAGTTGTATAATTATCCTTTGATTGATATCAATGATCCCAATCCTCCAAGTGAGATGGAAGCACTAGTAGACTGGTTTTTATCTGAAGCTACACCACTAGCAGAACAACATCCTGAATTTAGTTTTACACGTGATGTCGTGGCAATGGCTAAATTCCTTGCCACTATGGAAACTCGGGAAGATGAACTTATGCGCAGACGAACTGGGCTTCGACAATGGCAAATGTGGTCTCTCACGTTTGATGAAAACTCATCTCGGTATAACTATCGATTTAACAGTCTTCGACATTACATGGCGGGAAAATTGAAATGGGAAGTTGCTGGTTTTCGTGGGCATGATCAAGACATTGCAGATATTGAAGTATCAGGTTTTACCCAACGCAAGCTCTTTTTTGGCGAAGGCCCTGTGGTTATCAGTCCTGCTAACCTGCCACCCATGCTTCAATCTTCTCTACCTGTTATTACAGAAGATGATGTTATGCACACGGATTCATTACCGCTTTTTAATGGTACACTTTCATCCGAAGAGTCTGAGTATCTTCTGACCTATCTTACTGTTCCCTACACGAGAATCCCGCTTGTCCTTGGATTCTTTGCATCGCGTGATCGTGTTATGTACCTGTTTAACCCTTTATTGCAAACGTTATTGCGAGCAGTCCTCTTTGAAGGTGGTGACTGGGTATTGCGGACAAATGGCGAACAACACGCTGAAGTAATTACTCATGTGCCATTACGAAAAAGTGGTTTAGTTCTTCGAGAGGAAGCATTCGAAAAAGCACTTGATGCTCGGCTCAATTATCAAAAAGCTGAAGATCACCTGGGCACAATGAATGGTCTCCTATTGAATGAATTATTGCACGCTGCAGAAGCCACAGTTCGACCAATTTTAGTTATGCTTCATGCAATTACAGAGCTTGCTGATGCCTCAGTTCATTCAGCAGATGCAAGATTTATTTTGTACATGCTACAATTGTGTGTTGATGTCACGCGTTATGTGACTTTTGCGGCTTTCGACTACAGTGCCACACCATCACAAGTGGTGCCGATTTTGAAAGACTTACGCCGAGAGCTACAAAGTCGGCTTTTTGGATTTGGAATGCGCACATTAGAGAAATGGCTTGCTGAAGCTGAAGGAAAAGACGACCTTAGAACTGCTTGCGTCATCCACTCTTACATTGCGTACATGTACACAAACTTGCGCACAGATGAATACACAACAGAGCTACTTGTTCATCTATTAGGTAGCATTGCCTATGTTCGCAATTGGCATTGTTTTGGTATGCAAGTACTATTGGCAGAAGAATCCGAGTTGACTAGCGAGCAACGATTAATTCGATGGCTTCAAGCTCATGGCATTGACACAAAAAATGTATCGACTGGTTCACTGGATAAATATTTAACAGATCGTCCAGTGTTCCTCAAAGTAGGAATGGAAATTATCCAAGCACCAAATATTTTGAAAAAGAAACCAAAGAACGAAGATGACTCGATAACTCTATATCCACCGGCTCCAGTATTGGAAAGTGAAATTTTCGAGTTGTTGCAAGACAAACGACGATCGATTATTGATTTTGTGCAGTCTCTCACGGGCAATGACTCCAACGCCATGCTAAATTCTGTACTGCGTATTGCTTTACGAAAGAAGCAATCCCAAAGTTACTCATGGACTCTCGACAGTGGAGTAACTGGTGCTGGTCGATATGTGTGCGTTCAAGCTGAAATGAAGATTGATCTTCAAACTTGCGAAATTTTGTGGCGAAATGATGAACTCAAACCAGTTCCAGATTCGATGATTCAATTTTCAGATTATCGTCACCAATTTGGCAATGAAGCTTTGCATTGTGGTCTTGTTGCTCGTCAAGCTCACCGACTTTGGGTTCATGTGATTGGAACTGAATGTGAATTAATGGAATGGGATGAGCCTTCTCCAGAAGATCAAGGTATCGACACTCCTACTTTGCTACCCGCTCCAGTGCCCGAAGTCGAGGCTGTAGTCAATGATGGCAAAATGTACTGGGTTTGTTCAGCTTGTACATCTCCTAACTTTAATGGTGATCAGCCCCACGCAGCCTGTGAAGTGTGCTCAACGCCAAAGATTATGCCTACCCCAACTCCTACACAACAACAACCCACTGAGCCTACAGAAACAGGATATTCGTATTTGGGCACCACGTATAATAGACCATTTGATCCTTACTCAAAGGAAGAACATGATAATGAAAGCGAGTCATGGTTTGTCTACTTAATCCGTGGAGTAATTTGTGCTCTATTTCCTGAGGACAACCCCGAAAAAAAGATTCCGTTTACTTTTTTCCTACCTCAACAAACCCAACCAGAAAATGCAAATCGCGTGATGCTTTTGGCTTTCCACAAGAATGATCCTCCAAAGACTGACTTCTTGTCTACATTCAAAGAAATGGTTGTTTACCGTCATTATGGTGTCATTCATGTATTCGGATTAATATCCCACGGGCGAAGACTTCATCGTAAACTTATTTTCACATCGAATGCGCGATTTTCATTGCACAGCTTTGTTCCTAACGTCGATGATCAGAGTGGACCAGTTCCACCTAGCATTCAATATGCTGCTGGGGATATTCTTGAACTCCAAGCCAGTGGCAATTCTTTGGTCATTCTTCGCCGTAACCGAGGATTGAACGGGGTTGAAACATATCTGCCACCTCGCTTTTTACAAGGAGTTATCCCTGGTGCACTTCTAGAGTCTTTCAAATTTTGGAAAGGCGACGATGGTATTATTCGAGGTGAAAGTCTTGATGATCAGTCTCAATGGTTCAAGTATCAACTTGAAATTAAACTCGTGGCCAACAAGGTTGCTTATGTACTGCGCAAGTCGAATGATGCAGCACAAACTTTGATTTCAACGACTACTAGCAGTGCAATTGCACCACCTCCAGCTCCAATTGCAGTTCCACCAACCCCTCCTCCTCATCGCGAAGAATTTGTTATTGCAGATGAAGATGTGGTCCAGTTGATGTCATTGGGTTTCTCGTACTCTGGCTGTGTGTTAGCTTTGAAGAAGTCATACAATAGCGTTGAAATGGCTGCTGTATGGTTGCTCGATGAAGCTAATCAAGAAGCAATTCTTCAAGCTGACGAAATTCCTGAAGAAACTCTTCAAGCAACTTTTCGGGAGCAACAGCTTGTGGAAAGTGTCATGAGCAATTGTTCAGTGTCTCGCATTGCTGCCAATTATGCACTAGAACTCTTTCACCAGGATGAAACTTTGGCTACTGCCTGGCTTCGTGAGCCAGAAAATGCTGACGAAATTGCACGCATGGAAGCTGAAACTCGGGGAAATACAAATACTGAAGACGCGCAAAACATTCAAACTTCTTCAATTCTGAATGAGGAAGTACAACCTGATGAACAACAAAGTGCAAAGCGCGTCAAGAAATCTGAAGACGAGTATATCCTTTTAAACCCTCTTCATATCCTCTCCAATAATGACGCCTTGGCCCGAATTGCTCGTGTACTTGCAAAGCTTGAAGACCTTTCTCATGTATTAATTTGGACGACTGCTTTGTCCAGTGCCTCGTTCAATTATAAAGAAGCCTTGGAATCTTCAAATCAACTTGCAGATATTGGTTTGATTGAATTACCTCGTCTAAAGTTACGCTTTGAACCACGACGTGGACCCAATGGTCAATATCATTTGTATTTGGTTGATCAACGGGAGTGGTTTATTTGCCTCGATGAAGAATCACACTTTCCTCAAGCTTTACAGACGTTAATGCAATCGATGCCAGACAGTGTCTTATTGTCTACTTCTCGCCGTGAATATCGCTTCCTTTGTGCTAATCACGATATTTTCCGTCCGATGGTCATTGGATCCCCATTTTCCACTGTTGTTATCCCTAATAGAGCTTCTGCTGGCTGGCAACAAGTCATGGAAACTCGATACTACTTGTATCCCGTGCACTCTAGTCTCACTTTTGTCTTGATGCCATCGCTGAGCTCAACTTTGTACATAATTTTGCTTGCTCTTATGTCTCGTAACTACAAAAGTGCAGCACAATACATTGCAACTTGCCACGTTGATGTACTTTTTACGGAGGAAGAGCAGTGGATTTTCAATCAAATTGGAAAAACTGTGCAAGATCGCCACCCCGATGCTTGTGCATGCCGAGTTCGTCTTGCTCTTGCAATTCAATACAGCGAAAATAAGTGTCCATGGCGCATTTCTGATGACTTGCATGTTGTTGCCAGCAGCCTTGCTCACGTTCAATCTGATTGTCGTTTGGATTGGCAAGAAGAACTTGATGCTCTTGCACTATGCGATTATATGTCTCCATTGTTGCAACTGCGTATGGCGGCATGTATCTCTCAGAAGCAAAACCAGTCTACTATTGAGGCCAAACCTGCTCGACTTCGAGTTGGCGGTCAGCCTTGGGTAAAGTTAAATATGCTTTCAGCTTCTTATCTACAAGACCATGCAACAACCTTGACCACTGTGCGATACAAGCGACCTGGAGAACTTTTGATTGACGAGGCATGCCTGAAACTTATCTGGGAAAATGCTGTTGTTGGGGATGAAGCAAGTGGGGCAAATCGTGGTCTTGGTTATCTCTTTCTTTATGAATGCTTAATCGGTCAAATCACAATCCAAATTTATGGACAAAATGCAACCAATTCAATGGGGGATTTATTATCTCGATTTTTGCACTTGAAACTTGCTCGATGGGGACAAGAAGTCGTGGAAGAAGGGGAAGAAGAATGCTCGGTGTCCATTGCTATGTCGCACATTGCTGTGGTTCTTGCAAATCCCAACCACGCTTGGCCAACTCTGCCTGTTGATCGTACTAGTGTGGCCATGCTTGAACGAGGAGTTAACTTGTATTCCAAGCACATGAAGGAAACATTGCTCAAGACATTCTTCGACATTTCAAACAACGAATTTCAAAATACCTTGATCTCAAACAGTGATGTTATCATTCCTGCTTTGCGCCAGCAACTTAACTTAGCACATAAAGTATTGCCTGATGCGATAGCTTTAACTCGAAAAGAAGGAGTCCACTTTTCATTGCCTATTAAACCAAGTGATGCAGGCTGCTCGGTACGTACATGTGAAGTGTTTGAAGAAATACAGCCATACTCCCCTCTTGATTTTTTCCCTATCGACTACTACGTTATCCACTGCCAACCTGAAGGATTACTCAAAACAAGTTTACCATTTGATTTAACTAAGCACCCTGCAGCTCAAAGTGTTGTGGCAAAAGATTTGCTTGCTCGCCTTACTGAGGATGTTAAGAACCACGCTGAGATGAAGAATAGCAATATCGAACCATTCTTTTACGGAATTTCCCGCGCATTTATTGATGAAGTTGTTTGTTTGGAGCGACTTCGTCAACTTATTGCAGAAAGTGAGAAGCAACGAACTAAAGATGAAGAGCGTGTATTGCAAACCATTGACGAATTGGTCAAGCGTGTCAATTTCGTCAGTATATCCATTAATGACTCTGAGGCTGTACGTTTGGCTAAATGCAAATTTTTACTTGACCGATTTACACATCAACAATCTACTATGGATTTTTCATATTTGGCATCGACTCTTGCTTCCTCTCAAATGCTTGAGGATTTGCAACGAAAGAATCCATTCTTTTCCACTGAAGACTTGCCGGCCGTGTCAAATATGCTGCAAATGGTATTATTTTGCACTAGTCGCATTAGCCACCTGAACAGATTAATATTATCGGCAACGGCACTTGCATCAATGGTAGACTCGCACAGATTGTACCAAAACCAAGATCAAAGTCGCATGCTACATGCCTCCCAAGAAGTTGCAAATGGTTTGCTGGCTTCTCGTTCTTACTTGAAAAAATCACCTACAACAAATGAATTTGTGTACGATCCACGATACCTCCTCTTTGAATACGTCTTTGAGTTGCTATTACGACAGCGTCAAGTTGAAATGATTGAAAGCTTTATGACAAGTTTGAATCAAGGAACATCTCGTGTACAGCAAATGATCATGGGTGCTGGTAAGACTACAGTCGTTGGGCCTTTGCTGACGTACATGCTCGCTAACTCAAAAGCTCTGGTAACTCACGTGATGCCTACTGCACTTTTGGAGCAATCGCGTGCTGTACTCCGTTCTCGCTTTAGCAATCCAATTCTTCAAAAGCGTATCTTTACGCTTTCATTTGATCGAAGTGTCGATGATGATCCTATTGCGATTATTGCACTTGCTGCAAAGCTTAAACGTGCTTGCCTCAAAGGTGATGTTATCTGTGCATCGCCTGAAGCAATCAAGTCTCTTTTGCTCAAGTTTGTGGAGTTGTTGCATTCGTTAGAACAATCAACTCATGATCCTGAATTCCGTTTAAATGATACATCTCGTACTGGTCAACGCATTCGCAAAGTGCTTCATTCCCGATCGGACATGGCCGATGAGCTTCAAGTGATTTTACGTTTGTGGCAAGAAGGAATACTTATCATGGATGAAGTTGATGTACTTCTACATCCTCTTCGTTCGGAATTAAACTTTCCTATCGGCAACAAATTCCCAATCGATCTCGCTGCAAATCGATGGGAACTTCCCATTAATTTGTTTGAAATTGTGTTAGCACCACCTACTACCACTACTGATCCATTGATTACTGCTCTGCACGATCGTTTAAGTCACGGCTATTCTATCCATGCTCTACAACGTTTTCCACACTTGGTTTTGCTTGATAACAACTATTACGACAATGAATTACGCCCAATTTTGGCCGAGTTGGCTCACGGATGGTTATCGCACCATTTCAAGATGGGCAAATGTACACTGACAAAAGAGCATATTCTTACATACATGCAATGCGAAAAACTAGATTTGACTGAGCAAAAGCATGTCGAAGAAGGTCTTTCCGAGCATGGATTAAAGCTATTGAATTTAGCACGAGAGTGGATCCGAACCCTTCTACCCCATTGCTTATCGAAAATCAACCGAGTTTCCTATGGGCTTCTTCAAAAACATCACTATGAGCTTAACACAAACACTCCATCTCGACTTCTTTTAGCTGTGCCTTTTGTTGGCAAAGATGTTCCTAGCCGATCGTCCGAGTTTGCTCATCCTGATGTACTTATCGGTCTTACAATTCTCGCGTATCGGTACGAAGGCATTCGACGCAACGATGTGAAAACAATTGTGTCCCAGTTAAAGCACGATTTCAGTCGACAGCTTGGTCCTCGAGACAAGCGTCCAGCATGTGTACTTTTCCGCTCGTGGGTGGACGAAGGGCTTAAACTTGCCCAAAGCACAAATGGTGTATTGCCTTTACCACTCTTTCAGCTCAGCGATACTTCTCAAGTCACTCGTTTACTTGTACTCATTCGATCGCTGCCGTCTGTGATCCATTATTACGTTCGTCAGCATGTATTCCCTTCGTGCATGAATTTCCAAAAGCTTAAAGTATCAGCTTGTGGACATGAACTTGGTAGTGATAGCCTTTTTGCCAAACGTATTGGGTTTTCGGGTACACCATCCAATCTACTACCACTTGATCTTGGATCGTGTTATTATGAACCTCAATCGGATGGGAATATTTTCACAGTGCTCACTTCGTCTAAAGTCACAACTCTAGAGCGCAAACTCAACTGGACAGCAACAAGTTTACTAAAAGATATTGCAAAGAGCGATCCTCCATATCATGCTTTAATTGATACTGGTGCCTTGATTACAGGGCTAGACAATGAAGAAGTTTCTCGCTTTTTGCTGCAGCATCTTCCTTTGTCGATGGAAGGTGTTGTATATCTTGATTCAAGTGATCGTCAAATGATTTTACTGCGCGATCATGTTGCAGCCATGCCTTTGATTCAGTGTGGATTAAGCCCAGAAAAGCGATTCACGTTTTATGATCAAGTACATACCACTGGTATGGATATTAAGCAGTGCACAAATGCTCGTGCTGTCTTGACACTTGGCAAAGACATGACATTCCGGGATTATGCTCAAGGTGCCTATCGAATGCGTGGTATTGGAGCGGGTCAAACGATTCATTTGTATCTAATTCCTGAAGTGGAGAACCGAATTCGCCAAGCCCTCGCCTCTCTGAATACACCACCACCAACTCTGCTAGATGACTTTCGCCTTCTTGTACCTGCTTGGCTTTTGGTGAATTCGATGAAGATGGAGTCGATGCAGTTGGTACAGCTATCTCTTCAAGAACTGCACAATACCTGGCGAAAACGAGCATTGTACACTCTTCTAGATGAAGTGGATTCAAACAAGAATCAGCACAATGCAACCCAGCGATTGCTTCGCTTTCAACAAGCCGCTTGGATGCGAAAATGCATTGATGTTTATCGTATTCAAGTATCATACGCTGTGGCTGCTCACGTACCCTTACCAAAAGCAATTACAGATATGATTTCTGAACTCACTCAATCACACAAGGAGTTTATTCAATCTGCCGTCGAAGAAAGTCGAATTTCTACTGTCCAACAACGGGTGGCAAGTTTGGCTAGCCATGCTTATGCTTCAAGTGAAATGCATTTAAATGCTGAAGTTGTTCATGAAAATGAAGCTGAAGCGGAAGAAGAAGCAGAAGAGGAAGCTGAGCAAGAAGAACAAAAAATGAGTGCATATACGAGAGATGATGAGCACCCAGTGCCATGGAGCACAGATGCCCTCAAGGAAGTTGATCTTGCAGTGTTTTATCCAATGTCGAAATTCCAAGGTCATGCTGATTGCCCAGCAATTGCATTCCCATCAACTATGTTGGTATCTGACAATTACTTCCGTCCACGATGGATTGGACTTGGTGAACGCAGACTTAAAAACATTGGCTTTTTGCTTGAATGGCACCCACAACAAATTCAAACTCGACTTCGCAATCGAATTGGTGCATTTTTTGCTGCTATTTGTGCTCAACAACCTGGAATTGCCCCTACCGATGCAGCAGCTATGGCTATTCACAAGGCATCCGCTACAAATTTAAATGAACCAGATGCAAATGAAGTAGAAGGACCTGTATACGTAATTGCTCTCTCGTTAGCTGAAGGAGAGACTATACGTCGAATGATTCATTGCTCCCATCCCATCTTTTCAATCAGTAGTATTCATCTACGTACTTGTGATGGAGCATTGGTTGAGTCATCCTTGTTTTGTCCTTCCTTTGAAATGCCATCGTTGGTGAAGGAAGCAATTCAATGTTTCCGCTTTTTCAACAATGAAATGTACTACACCGATGACCAAATGGAGCTTGTCTTGCGTGGTTTGACCAATGTGCCATTAAATCTTCGCCATGAATTCTTTCAATGTTGCATTCGTCTACGTCGTCGTGAACGTCAATTGTGGGGAGATACTCCTTTGGCTAAAGTCTTTACCAAATCAAGTGAATGGCATCTTCTAAGTGCTCGTGCCAAGATGGATCAATTTCAACGAGGAATTCGCTCTGCCAAGATTCCATTCTTGTCTTCTTTGCATCGCTTTGATAGCAACAATGATGGTTTATTAACGTACGATGAACTGCTTCGTTGCTTTGAAAGCTTTCAACTGGGATTTTCTCCAAGTGATTTGAATGAAATCATTGGTGTGGTTGAAGGTGATTCTGAAGCTAATGACATTGGTATTACCAAACTCTGCATGGCATTCTACGTCGATCCATCAAAAGAATCACACACAACCAAGAAAGATGATGGCGATGATAGTCTATGGGTTTGCACAGTGTGTACTTTTACAAATGAACCATTGGCGACAAGTTGTGCAATGTGTAGTGAACCACGAGATAAGACTGCCAAACCCCAAGAAAATCAAACGTGGACATGTGAATATTGCACCTGCATCAACCCGATCATTGAAACAACATGTGCAGTGTGTGAAATGGGCATGAGTGGAAGAAGAGAAGTACCCAAAGGAAAATGGGTTTGTGATCCTGACCAAGGTGGTTGTACATTTTTCAACCCATTGTCATCTTTCTATTGTGATGTATGCAATCGAGCCCGTCCTGACCTTGCTTCCCATCGCTTTTAAATTTAAAAAAATGCATTTACACATTTACAAACGTGGGTACGAGTCTTGAGTTGGTGGTTGAGGCACGTACGTGTTGCTGCGTGGAGGATTAAGTGGAGCTGGAGCTGGAGCTTTAGGAGTAGCAGCATTCTTGCGAAGAAGTTCTTGGACCTTTTGTGCAATGCGTTGACCATATTCTTTGTCAGCAGCAGCAAAGTTAGCAATCTACAAGACACAATTACACAGAAATAAAGCTAGAAATTCTTACAGCACGTTCACGGATGAATGGTTTAGCATTGACAAGATTACCAGCAATATTGTTGACGAGACGAGTACGTTCATCTTCCTTGAGTACTTGACGATAGAATTCACCACATTGAGAAAAGTTATCTTCATCTTTAGTGCTGTATTTCATCACTAGAGAATCTTTCACTTTGTGTGTAGCTTGAGCAAGTCCAGCAGCAAACGAAGGACCACCAAAGGAATTAGGAAAGTAATTTGGTGTTGAGCCCATGTTGCCAGTCACAGACATAGCTCCATCACGTTGATATGTTTGTGGAGCAATAATCGGTTGATTGACTGGAATTTGTTGATAATTTGTACCAAGACGATGGCGATGAGTATCAGCATACGAAAACAATCGTCCTTGAAGCATTTTATCAGGTGAAGCATCAATACCAGGAACAAAATGAGATGGAGCAAAAGCCAATTGTTCAACATCAGAAAAGTAATTTGGAGGATTACGATGTAAAACAAGTTTACCAACTTGTTGCAAAGGATATTTTTGATGTGGCCAAATTTTAGTCACATCAAAAGGATTAAATCCATTAGCTAAATGAGTTTCTGCTTCTTGTTCAGTCATGACTTGGATGTATAAAGTCCATGTTGGATATTCTTTACGAGCAATAGCTTCATATAAATCTTGAATAGCATAATCAGGATTTGTGGCACTTAATTGTTCAGCAATATCGACAGGTAAATTACGAACACCTTGATCTGTCTTAAAATGATACTTGACAAAACTCTTAACACCAGCAGCATTAGTATTTTGAAAGGTATGACTACCATAACCATTCATGTGACGATAGCCATCAGGAATTCCACGATCAGAAAACAAAAAGGAAACTTGATGGGTTGTTTCTGGACGAAGGGAAATAAAATCCCAAAACATATCAGCATCTTTAAGATGAGTAGATGGATTTCTCTTTTGGGTATGAATAAAGCTTGGAAAAAGAATTGGATCACGGATAAAGAAGATCGGTGTATTGTTGCCGACAAGGTCCCAATTTCCTTCTTCCGTGTAAAATTTCACAGCAAAACCACGAGGATCACGTACAGTGTCGGCACTACCAGATTCACCACCAACAGTAGAGAATCGTACAGCTACAGGAGTGCGTTTACCAATTGAAGAGAAGAGTTTAGCACTGCAGACGTTGGTGATATCGTTCGTGACTTCAAAGTACCCAAAAGCACCAGCTCCTTTGGCATGGACAACACGTTCAGGAATACGTTCTCGATCGAAATGAGCAAGATGATCGATCAAAGCAAAGTCTGTGATCGAGATAGGACCATTCGGACCCGAAGTAGCAGACGCAGTGAGTCCATGAGCAGGCAAAGGAGCACCGTTGCTCGCAGTCATTGTTGGCTTGGACATGGTAAATTCAAAAATGATTGCCACTTGAAGACAAATGCAAATGGCCCATCCCCTTCAAAATCCCGATCCTTCGTCAAACCCATCCATTTTCTTCTATCGTGGATAAAATGTCTACAGAATGGACTAATTTACGCAAGAAGAACAATATGGTGGGGATACATGAATGGTTTGGATGCTTTAGGAGGTGATTTTCAAGTTTTTTTTCGTCCTAAGAGCTGCAGTAGCATGAAAGAATATGATTGATGTGAAATTTAAAGTCATTTCTCATCAAAAAAGGAGAAAATAGTTAATGGACTAGTAAAGGAAATATGACAAGAACGATAGCGTTAATTGTAGTTGGATATTGAAATTGGAGTTGATATCTGATTCAATTGGAAATTGAGTTTATAAGATAGGACTAATATTGTAAATGAAATTTTTGATGAATGTAGAGATATTTAATATGAATTGATGGAAACGAAGTGTGTTAAGTAAACAACTACGATTAAATATTTGTGATTTGACTGTCTGTGGTAGTGTAAAGATTAATGAAGAATAATTATGAAAATATTTGGAGTGTATACAGAACATTCAAGAGTTTGAATAAAAAGGAGATGTTAGAGCATTTGTAAGATAATATGTTTTAATGTGATTTCATTTAACGTTAGGTGTCTTAGTACAAATGAAAGAGAGTAAATTGAATAGTGATTATTTTGATGTTAAAGTGATAATTTGTACTTGCTTGGTATGTAAATGATATATTATGATTGAATAAGTGTTTCTTATTCCAAAATGTATTTTAAATAAAATGATCTCGTCATAATTACCTTTTTGACAGTCTTTTTCTTTTTTAATTTGAATTGAAAAAACATATGATTTTAATTAAAAGAAATAAAAGAAATTAAAAACGTTATGCGTTTATGGTATAAAAAGTTGCAAAACCTATTAAGGTAAAACGTTTAAGTATTTAAGATGATTTAACATATCGAAAATATTTATTAGATCATATAAAAGAGGAATATTGGAACTAGAAAGTAGATATTATGAATGGATTGAATGAAAAATGTCAAGTTGGAATTAAATGAGGGGAGGAATTGCTACAATGGAAATTAGTAATTGACGTTATTTCTACTAACACGAAACCTCTTATTAATTGCATCAAACAAGATTCAAACTCACTAAAATCATATTAATCACTTTAATTTGTCACTTTTATTCATCTATCTCGTTTCTCTTTTCAATCGTATTCCAACTTGATTGAAGATGTCCTTACAGTGTAGATCAATCAGCTAAAAAGATCATTGACAACCATATGGGAGTCTCATTAACAACAAATTCATGATTTAATCCCTCATTCAATACCAATTCCTTGGTATCTCAATATCTTTACTTTACTTTCCTTTTATTTATTTCAGCCCAGAGTTCTCCCACTCTCTTAGCACTTGAAAAAGACACTTTTCATGATAATCACAGCTTTAGATCTTATCAATGTACCTTTCAGTTCAAGAAATTTCAAATTTGAAAGCTACAAAGATACAAATATGTCGGAAAATTGTCCAAAACACCATCAAGTTGATTCAAACCAATCCATGACCACTTCCATCTGCTTTATACACTCCTAAAGCTTGTATTCTTTGTATTCTTAGCCTCCTTTCCTGCATAAGCTCCCTCCTGTCGCCTGCCGCACGTTTCCCGCCTGAATTCACTAGTAGAATGAACCAATCAAATGCGTTTGTATCCGGACAGTGTCGGATGGCGGGGAACCAAATGACTTGAATTTAGTATTGGGATCGATTCAGTAGCTGCAAAGGTTACGATGGAGCCGAGTGCTGAGGACGACGCGCGGCAAAGCGTGAGCCCCGAGAGAAATCACGTGCTTGAAGAGGATAAAACGAGTGTGCAAGAGGTACAAGAGAATGCTATGAATGGACTTGAGGAGGAGGAGGACGAAGAAATAATTACGGAAGAAGACCAACGGCGCGAAAATGATTTGAGCGATGTCTACTTTTTAATTGCTGATTTTCTACGACGAGCAACACCATGTACACGAACAGCTCAAGTATTAGAAGAAGAATTGCATTCTCTTGGGCTACTACATCATGCAATTGATTGGCAAGGTCAAGAACGACGAGCTACGTATACAGATATTCATTTACAACATCAAGAATTACCACCAACGCAACTTGTTCATTTATTAAGACAGGGATCACGTGGCAATGATGCATCGTTGTTAAAACGACCACCTGCAGTCATTTCGACTTCAGATGAACGACGAGTTGCGATTCATCAATTGATACGATTGTGGATGCAATTACGTTCAAATGAAAGAAAAATCTTACGCATTGAACGATTGCTTGAAAAATTTACTACGATGACAACGGATATTGCAGAAGAAGAAAGATGTGCCAAACAATTACGATTTCTTCAAAGAAAACGTGTACAGGATCAACGACGTGTTAGTGAACTCTTTTCACAAGTTCGACGATGGGGAATGACAAATACAAAGCCTTACCTTGGAAAAAATCATATTAGACATTTGTTACATCGTGAAAGAACTGGTCGACTTTTGCCTCAATCGATTCTACCATCTTTTAGTGCTGATGAGCCACCAGTATTTACATACTCGAGATATCGTATTCTCAAGACTTTAAGTGGGCATTTGCAAATATCTGTGTATTGTGTCACCTTTGACAAATCTGGTAAGTATATTATTACGGGATCGGATGATCGTCTCGTTAAAATCTGGTCTGCAAGAACTGGTGATCTTCTTTATACATTACATGGTCATGTTGGCAATATCACTGATATGGACATAAATGCTGATGGTACCTTACTTGCTACGTCGTCGGATGATAAAACACTTCGCGTTTGGGAGATTACATCGGGCTTTTCCATTGCTGTTCTTGTTGGCCACACAAGGTATACTTATATTTCATAATTTTTTCTTTCTTAATGCCATCTAGTGATGTCAACACCGTACGATTTCATCCAAATCTAAATATCATTGCCTCTGCATCGAACGATGGAATGTGTTTGCTATTCCGTCTTCCTATTATTGAACCAGGTCCACTGAATGAAACGAAAATGGACACTGTGCAGCGATTATTTCGACAAAATGCATACTGTTTAAATGTCAAACCATTTCTTGTGCTGAATCACGCAGTAACTTCTGGAGCATCGTCGACTACAGTTCGACTCACAAGATCATGCAAAGTACTTTGCCTTGATTTTAGCCCTTGTGGTACCAAAATTGCTACTGGTAGTCAAGATGGTGTTGCTCGTATATGGAGTGTTGGAAGTCATATCCTATCTTCTACGGCAACAACTACAGAATCGACACAAGATCAAATTGATGCTGTCGTGGCATCAATCCCAGAATCAAATCCTGAACCAACACCAGAGAGCAATGCTGTTGGTTTTATCCCCCCTGCTCAGTCAACTCAACCAACACCAGGAGCAGCGAACCCGGCTGCTTCTCCAACACCTGAACCTTCCCTAAATCCACATTTAGAACACAGTACAATTATCCACGAGTCATCCCTGCCACTACAAGGGCATACATCTCCTATCACGAATGTATTTTTCAGCAAACAAAGCGACTGTGTGGCTACCCAATCTATCAAAGATGGTACAACAAGACTGTGGCGTTGGACAACAGAGCCAAGAAAAAAACTTTCAGTGGTTCATCGCATTCTTCATGCTCCAGAAGTCATGTCTGGCACTCGACGACAAGCCACGCATTGGTCAGCAGACATGATGCAATGGACAGCAAAAGAAGTGCGACTAGTAACTTTGCACAGTCGAAAAATCGACCCAGCATCTTTAGTATGCGAGCAAGCTATTCGCATTTGGGATCCGATTACAAGCTCATTAGTTATGACAATTCGACACCCTCAAAAAGCACACGTAAATGCTGTCTTCGCAATGGAAGTTCACCCTACAGATTGGCGAATTCTTTTGACAGCAGGGTATGATGGACGAATTTGCCTTTGGGATATCAGTACAGGTCAATTGCTTCGTCAATACCAAAACTATGACCAAGTTGGTGATCCATGCTTGATTTATGATGTTGCTTTCTCGCCTGATGGCTCTTTATTTACAGTGACTGATCGAGCCGGACGTCTACTTATCTTTGGTACTGGTGCTGGTGACTCATATAAAGCATCGCCGAGAGATCAATATTTCGCAAACGATTATTCTGCGATTGAAATGGATAGAAACATGAATGTGAGAGATAGAGAAACTCAAATTCAACCTCATTTGATGCCTCGAAGTGTATTAATGGATATGGAACGAACAGTTTATGCTCAACAACCACTGTACTTGATGCTCGACTCTATTGCTTTGGAGGATTACAATGCTAACTACAAGTCTCGCAGAGAGCAATACAAACAACTTTATCAGGCGAATCTAGAAGGTGTTGCCAACACAGACAACACTAACTTTGAGCCTTATCAATGTTTGATTGAAAAGCTTCCTGTGGTAGCTGAAAGACCTTCATCAGGCAATCGATTAGCAACAACTCAGTCGTATCGAATTAGTGGAGAACCTGTATTGGCCTCCGAAGTTCGCTCAGCTCAAAGAAGACCTCCTCGTAATGCGACTACGTCAGTTGATGATCGAGATACCTCTGTTCTAAATGATGTATTGCCATGGTCTTCAGACGAAGACCGTGATGAAGATTTTCAAGTACCAAATGCAGCTTTGGATGAAGACGATGATGAAGATGAAGACGATGAAGAAATGGGAGAACTTGTTGATGACGAAAGCAATCGCGGTGATGAAAGTGGCAGTGATACGCCTCCTCGAATTTATACTACTGCTGATGGTACTCGAGCTCTTCGAAGTCGTCGTCGAGAATCAGAGGAAAATATGGAGCAGGCTCCTCGACGTCGACGACTACGAAAACGAGATGGACGTCAGCTTTTGGACGGTCCTTCTAGTGGTGATGAAGATGAAGAAGCTGTTCCTGGTCAAGATGTACACTCGGCAATGCCTGTAAATGAAGAAAATGAGCCTGATATACCTCACGAGGAAGAAGACGGCGCGACAGGTTCATCAAAAAACCAATTGGACAAATTTGACAAGGAGAAGACTTTTACATCAATGTTAGCTCATAAAAGAAAGTCAGATCCTAATGCTCAAATTCTCTGTGGCTTCTGTGGTCGTGGTGATGTTGGAAGCATGGTACTTCCTGGTGAAACACTGGGTAACCATCCTCTTATCAACGGAGCTCAACGCGTTTTTGTTCATGATCAGTGTGCTATTGCTTCGCCTCAGTCTTTTTATGAAAAAGATCATTGGTATAATCTGGCTAAAGAACTACGGCGTGGTTGGAAATTGAAATGCAATGCCTGTGGATACAAAGGGGCTACAATTGGTTGCAACAATCCATCGTGCAATGTTACGATGCATTTTCATTGTGCTATGACAACAGGATGGCAAGATCAAGACACATATTATTGCCGTGATCACCAGCACATGTATGTCCCCACAGATGAAACACCAAATCATCAATTGCGTGCAATGAAAGCCCAATTACTCAAGAACAAAGTGTCTTTTGAAGAAAGTTTTATCAAGCGGCAAGGTTATGTGTATGACCGATTTTATTGTCAACAAGTTGTCTCCCAGCCGGAGCAATACAATCCTCAAGTTGGAGATGTTATTGTTTACTGTCCCCAAGGGCATGAATTTTATCTTCGTTTTGCACCATCAAAATACCAACCAGCATATATGCGCTTTCCACAACGCTATGCTGTTGTTCAGTGCAGAATTGTCGATATTACCTACACCTTTCCTCTCGTTGAGACGTATGTGGATGGTCAGCGTATTCTTATGCAACTTCACTTGGAAGTATTGGGAATTCCTTCATTTTATTTTCATGAACACTCGTCCGATGATCCATGCCGAAATGACTTTAACAATTTCGTTCCTGTGAATGATCATTTTGAGATTGATGAATCACCGACTCGTGATCATTTCCGATTTCTACTCCATACTCAGCCTAATGATTGTCCTGATTTTATACTTCTGCATGCCAAATATGCTCTTGGTTTTGTTGTTGACTGGGCTGTTGGAGATGAAGTGCAGAGTACTTTGCCATCGTTGGACATCCATGGGGTGCAATGTGACAGTGTCGTCAACAATGGCGTAATTAAGGCCAAGCAACGTAAAGATGCTGACTTTGATTCGCCATGGGAGTGCTTAAGTGTATTGTTTGATGATGATGAGCAATGCCCAATAAACCCATGGGAACTTGAGCCTGGTACTCCTGAAGCACGGCTTCTTCAAACGGCAAATGCACCACCAGTGCCATCAATAGACGATGAAAAGCGAGCAGCATTATTACGCGGATTTGCGTCAATCATGCAGCTTTCTGTGTCCTTGGACTTTGTTCACCCTGTGCCAGAGAGTACTGCAGATTATCATGTTACTGTCGCCAACCCAATGGACCTTTCTCTCATTCGAAATCGCATTGAACACTCGTATTATCGTCAAGTGGAGGCACTTCTTGCCGATGTTCAGCTTATTTTGACAAATTGCGAAAAGTATAACATTGAATCAAGCCAAATCGTACAGAATGCTCGGTCTCTCGTTCAAGCAACGTTAGCCATCATTCGGCAGTCATTTCCTCTCGAAGTTGCTGCTTGGGAAGAGCGGCATCACTCCGCTGCTGACCAATTTGCTCAAGAGACTTCCTTGCTCCCACCAGTTGAGGAAACTAAACGTCCTGTTGGAGGTGTTAAACGTAGTGGGGTTGGAGCCCGTGTTCCACCAGCTAAAAGACAATGCTCGGATGACGTAGCTGTGGTTCAAAAACTTAAATTGTCAATGGCTCAACGCCAGCAATGGCTTCAGCGTTTAGCAAAGGGTTCACTTGCAGCTCATCTCAATGTATTGCATCGTGCAATTCAAGCAGAAGATATTCACAATATATTTGCTGCCCCCGTCACGGACGATATTGCTCCAGGATATTCCTCCATCATTCCCAACCCGATGGACTTTGGCACAATGCAGTCCAAAATGAATTTTTATGGTAGCTTTGCTGCGTATCATGTAATATCATGTTATCTGGTACTGGAAACTCATGAATCTAATATGTAGGAAGATATGATGTTAGTGTTTGAAAACGCAATGGTTTACAACGAAGAAGGATCTTTTGTACACAGTGAAGCATTGCGAATAAAAGGATTACTGGGTAAATGTATTGGTACCATCCTCAAAGGCAAAGCAAAGGCCGCACCACCCAAACGAAAGCGTCCAAGCCGCAATTCATTTGATATGAATGACCTTGATAGTGATGAAGCAAGTTTTGCATCGAGTGAATTGGAAGAGGAAGAAGAAGAGGAAGAAGAGGAAG
>JNBS01000293.1:0-14402 GCA_002081575.1 Thraustotheca clavata | reverse complement strand
TTTTCAGGTAAATCAGGGCGGAACTTGCGGTCAGCGCGATAAAGCCAAATATACAGTATGCGTGACGATGTTCTTCTATGTTCATCCTTACACATTACTTATTTTTCATTTCGTTGCCTATGGTTCTTGGAGCTATTTTAGTTGGAGCTGTTGCTGGAGCTGCTGTGCCTGTAGCTATATCGTACTTTGGTACTGTGATTCCTGGTGTTGGTTCTTTACATGCTGCTGGCGGAGTTGCTGCGACTTTACAATGGGCTTCTATCGCCCTTGCATCGTCCAGTGCTGCTTGGAGTGGTGCGGCTTTAGGTGCTGCAACTGCTGCTGCTGGAAGTAAAAACTTGTAAAGACATAAATAGTAAGCAAAACTATTTGGACCCTACCTTAGAATTCTGCTGAAATGATTAACTATGCATGCAAATGCATAAAATTCCACCATTGTTCAGAAAAACAGAAGACGGTACTAACGTACTTTTTGTATATATAAAGTGCACAACAAGCCTTGTTTGTGGAGTAACTAGGAATAAGTATCTCGTCCATTTAAATGTTGTCATTAATTCACAAATAATGCATCGATACCCTTACCACTCTCTACATGCAAGCAAGGTGAAAATTCAGTATGAAAAAATGGAGTCGCTGGTTGCATGTTTAGTTTAGTTTAGCTATAAATTTTTATTTCAAGGGCATTTGATGTAATAAACTAGAGGCAATCTTAGCCATTGCCTATTGAGTACCTACCAAAGCGCAGTTTAACTTTATTATTGTATTGTATTTATTTAACTATATTGGTGTAGATTCCAATAAGTAGAGTCTGAATACACCAGTAAAGTGTTACACTGCTATTATACCTGCTATCATTTCTGTCACCCAAGCTTTTCCCTTAACGCCATGCGTAATTGTTGAAGTCCAGAGTGCGGATAATTTGAGTGAATGGCATTTTTCAATTTGGTTTGGCATGAATATTCGCTCCGTTATTTTACTAGTTAGTTCTTTTGCATCGTTTGCACTGGGTGGTGCATGTGGGATACTCCAACACTTGTTCCTACTCCAGTTCCTACATCATCTCCTACTCCAGTTCCTACATCATCTCCTACTCCAGTTCCTACACCAGCTTCAACACCTGCACCTACTCTAGCTCCTACACCAGCCTCAGTTACTTGTCAGGCACTTCAAAATCATAATCGATTTAAAATTGTGATACTCGATGGCTCTGGGGGTTGGTCTTTGGATGATACCAAATTGGGAATTATGTCACCTTCCCCAGATACACTTGAATTTTCCTACATTGAGGAAGACGACTATCTTATTCGAGATATCACAGCGGGATCTGGCACTTATTTCCAATATCTTTTTACACAGCTCAGAAACACGGCCCAATAGATAGTGCAGCGCGTTTGAATTGTGTCAACTTGGACAGTGGCAGTATCGCGAACGCTGACAAAAATGACCTTGTGACAAAAGTTGACGGAAGACTTGCGACCACATCTGCAGGGACCAAACCTGAAAGTCACCTTTTGCATACCAAATTAGGGCACTTTTTAAAATATATTGTCATTGGCCAATACCTAGCTTTAAAATCATGCATTTCTACCAATCAGTGGCGTTTAAAAATAGTCTACACCGATTTAACCATACCATGACTGCAAACTCAAAATTACTTGTATCTACAGCTTTAACTTGACAATTTACATCGATTAATGCTCTTTCATAAGCAGATAATAGTCGATTAACATAATTCAATCTATTCACTTCATTTCGTTATCCGTATATCTCCGGATAAGGATGGTAAGTTAATCATTTGAGGTAATGACGGAGCATAAGCTTGACAGCGCGTGGAGCATTTGGGAACAACGCGAGAGTTCCAAGGGTAATTACGGTGATAATTTGCATCGTTTGTGTACATTTAGTACTGTGGAAGAGTTCTGGGGCTATTGGAACAACATCCCAAACCCTTCGCAAGCACTGAACGATGGAATTTCCAAAAAGAAATTCACAGATCGTTCGGTGCAATCGTTTGCTGTGTTTAAAGAAGGAATTCGTCCTGAATGGGAAGATTCCGCTAATATGAATGGTGGTGAATGGCAGATTTCAATCAGTACGTTGTGGTTTAGTTCTGGTAGATGCTAATACTGTGTGTGGTTAGAATTGCAAGCTGGGCCGTTGGATGACTTCTGGGATAAACTTGTCCTTGGAATGCTTGGTGAAACAATTGATCCTGCTAATGAAATCACTGGAGCTCGTATTGTACACAAGGTACTTTAAAGAGAATACTGTTATCGATGCTTAGATTTGGTCAATAGAACAAGAAGGATTCACATAGCTACCGATTTGAGCTCTGGTTGCGTAGTCGAGATCGCAATCTTGCTGATGAAATTCGCAACAATATGATTGCATGTATGAACGATGGAGCCCAAGCACAAAAACTTGTTAAAAGTGATGCAGCATACAAAGAACACCGTCATTAAGTGAACAAAGAACGTCTTGGCTGCTATATCTGCCAGTATTGATTCGCATCCTAGTAGTTAGACAGTAATGTTAACATCAAGTACTACACAATCGCCTCATATTGCGATGAGAAATAGCTCATTGTATTGCATAGGTAAATAACCCAATGCATTGATAATTATCAATAGTGTCGAAAGTAATGATGTTATTGCATATATCTCACAGTGTATTATGACTAAAGACATATTGTTGATGAGATGCATTTCTTGAGTAACATAAGTGCAAATTTGTGTCGTTTCAGCTCCAATCAAAATGCTTCACGTCATATAGATCTTTTTTGTGTCCAGTTTTAGTAGAAATGGTTATTATTGAATACAAGTACAGTATCACATTTGTATTTAATGGACCGCAACAAGTTAATGATTTAAGAACTACGACAAGTCCATTGTACAAGATTGACCACAATATAGCTCTATTTGTTGCTAGTCTTACCTTATCATTAAGTGTTCTGGTCAATAGTATGTACCGTTGTTAATTATTTGTTTATCTAACCACTTTAGTCATTTCTTGCATACACAAGTGAACGATTGCCATGGCCATCCAGACTGCCGCATATACCACAACTTGATAAATTTACAGTATTCAATACATCCACACTCATATACACACAACAGCTTTACAATAAATCTACTCTACATCAAGGATCTACTTTACCTCAAGGATCTACTTACGCTGATATCGAACGAGATACATTTGTATTTCGTAGACTTCTTCGGCCACAAGAGTATACAACTTGCGAGTCATTGCTTCAGGGTCTACCTGGTGTAGTGTTTTATAATCCAACCATGAAATTAATTGTATGTGCGTCAATCAACGCAAATGCTTCTATGGCCCATGAACGAGGTGCATGCTTGGTGATGCATTTTTTGTCGATACCGATTACACAATAATGTATTTGGCTCACACAAGGTGATGAGATTTATAGAGACAACGGTGTTGGGTTGTATATAGTCAATATTTGGATCCATCGATGTTATGGCTGAAGTTTGCAGTGCGATGTGCTACATTTGTGCTTATTATGCTTTGCTTGTGGAAAGACTATTACCACCATTATTTTTCTTTGCTCGCATCATGGACATAAGAAAAACCTGAAAAGTTCTATCTGGCGATATCACTCTTGTAGCTGGTGACCCAACAGCAATTCTTGTAACGAATCCATATATTGTTGCTGCATTTTTTATTGATCAATGGCTTTCGCCGCATGCTATCGTTGAAATGATATTTCGCGTACTTGTGCACTGCAAGACTTTAAATACTATCTTTGCTGCTCTTTTTCTTTTTCGTATGGTGAGCTAATATATCATTGACATATTACTTTTAATTGCTAGATTTGGTTTGCATATGGGACCATTTGTGCCATCAACTATATACTAAAACGGAAGAAGTGTGAAAATCAATTTGCTGAAATAGATTTAACATTCTTTCAATCTTTGCAATGTTTTATATCCTGGACTTTGGACACTAATTGGCAATAAAATATATTGCTTGGTTTTATGTCAATGGCCACCAATATCCTTGCTCTCGCCTTCTGAGGAATATGACAAGATAGAAATGCTCTTGTTGGAGTCGTTTACATAAAGCTCGTTGCTTTGTTACCTGTTTTCTATGGTTTTATGCGTGGTAACTTTAGTACGTCTACGTTTTCTCTACTTTTTAACGCGATTGATTGATAGAAAAACCATTATTAAAGAAAATGAAATTTAGTAGTTTTAGTTATAATTCCTTCAAGAATTGAGCTCTTTTCTCTGTGATGTATCCTCTTCGTCAAGGTGAAGACACTACATCCTCAACTCGTGGTAGGAGCATTTATATGCTTTTCGAAATGAATCCAGCTTATAAAGCAAGACCAGTGATTAATACTCGCGGTTCTGATTGCTTTTTGCTATGTTTTGCCAAAAACCAACAAACCAGGATACTTCGTTTAAGTCTTATCTCAAGTCTTGATATGCAGTCAAAAAATCTATCGTTGGCCTTTGTGAAACACTCTCAGCCTTGTAGGAACCACAGAAATATTATCAAAGTTGAAAACTCGAACAAAGCTCGATCAAAAAGAAGTTGCAATTCAGAAAAATGAATTTATTGCATCGCCCTCAAACACTTACACCCTGGTACATGTAAATAAATGTACATTGATCGAGTAATGAAATTATCCAATTTTGCGTTAATACTTTACCATTAGGTTTTCCAATTAAAATATAACAATAAAAGTACAAACCAATTTAGTCACCAAAATTTATTACATATTTTTGGTTTCTAATAGCCAATCAAACTGCATTTCTAATGTATGTCAAATCTATCTTTATCAAATTCTGATTCATGACATTTCTTTCTATACATAGATCAATGTACGGACATTACCGTTTGTGCATATTTGTTTTTCTTATTGAACGCAAAAAGAATGGGAAGGAGAAAAGTTCGTGATGTGCCACAAGCAACAACTCGCCAAAAAGTTTATAAGGTTCATCACAACTATTGCATGTTTGCAACTAGCTTGCTAATGTCACTCAGCATCGTAGCCTTGGTATACGCAATATTTCAGTTTGAATTTACCTCATTTTAGCCATTTCTTGCATACACAAGTGAAAGTTTGCCATGGTCATCAAGGCTACTACACATACCACAACTTGACAACTTTACAGAATTCAATACATCCACTCTCACATACACACAAAAACTTTACAATCAATCTACTCTACCTCAAGGATCCACATACTATCCTGATATCGAATGCGATACATTTGTATTTCGTAGACTTCTCCTGCCACAAGAGTATACAACTTGTGGGTCACTTCTTCTAGGTTTACCTGGTGTAGTGTTTTATAACCCGACTATGAACTCAATTGTGTGTGCCACCATAAATACAAATACTTCTACTATTAATGAACGAGGTGCATGCTTAGTGGTGCGTTTTTTGTCGATACCGATTGCACATGAATGCCTTTGGATTACACAAGGTGATGAGATTGATAGAGGCAATGGTGATGGATTGTATACACTGACTTTTGTATATAGTCAATATTTGTATCCGCCGATGTTGTGGCTGAAGTTTGTAGTGCGATGTGCTACATTTGTGCTTATTATGATTTGCTTGTGGAAAGACTATTATCATCATTATTTTACTCTTGCTGATACCTTAACTTACGAAGGTCACAAAATAAATCAAGAGAACACAGCAATTTGGCGATATCATCTTGTGGCTGGTGACCCAACTGCAATTCTTGTTACGAATCCATATATTGTTGTAGCATTTTTTATTGATCAATGGCTTTCGGCCCATGCTATCGTAGAAATGATATTTCGGGTGCTAGAGTATTACTCAATCCCCAACGCTCTTGGTGCTGCGCTTTTTCTCTTTCGGATGGTAAGCCTACATGATATTGTTTTTTAAAGTTTTGTACATAGGTTTGGTTTGCGTACGGATCCATTTGCCTTATTAATTGTATACTAAAACGCACCAAATGCGAATACTTCTTTGCTGAAGTTGACCCAACTATAATTTCGATTTTTTCGGTTGTTTATATACCTGGTCTTTGGGTTATCCTAAGTAAAATAATGCATTGCTTACAATTTTGTCAATGGCTACTAGTATGCATTCTTTCGCCCTCCAAACAAAATGAGGAGATCGAACTTATTCTTGTTGGAATTTTTTATACAATACTGGTGGCACTTCCGCCCATAGTGTATGGCTTTTTCTGTCGAAGTCGCAGTACGCTTAATTTAAATTTTAAGCTTATTGTTAATAGAGAAACCAAAGTCAAAAAGAATACGATACAACAGCTTTCGATATAATTCACTAAAGAATCGAGCCTTATTTTCAGTAGTAAACCTACTGCGTCAAAGTGATATTACTCCAGGCTCATCATTTGGTGGAAATATTTACAGGCTCTTTGAAATGAATCCAGCATACAAAGCAAGACCGGCCATTAATGCACGTGGTGTTGATTGCTTCCTCCTGTGTTATGCTAATGACCAACTTGCTACAATGTTTCGACTCAGTCTAATTTCTGGCCTCGATTTAAATATTAAAACCTCGACATTAGCCATTGTTCCATACGTTGAGCCAAGCAAATTTCATGTCAACATGATAAAATTTCACAACAATAACAAGCCAGAAGGATCATTGTCATATTATCAAGTACATGAACACACACAAATTATGCTTCATCGTGCTCAAATTCCAACTGTTTGGTGTATTTAACCAAATCAATTAACATATATCTATGACGAAAAATCCAAATATACATTTTAGACAAATTTTGCAAAGATTGTTAGTTTTAAGTGTAGATATCCAAATCCGAGAATTTTTGACACGACCCTCGACACGTGTGATTGCTTGTAAATCTGAATATTATTTGTTGTCTATTCTGCAGATCAAGGTTCTGATAAGATTTATTAGCATATTACGATATTATCATCACGCAGAAAAGCGATCATGTTAAGAACCAGTATGCATCAGAGACATTCATTTGGAAGATACTTATTGAATGTTTTTGAATGCACAGTGTAATAAAGCTACTACGCATACCTCGTAAAATTATCTCTTGGTGCCAATTCAGTTTGCAACCAATTTGACCAAGTCTTTTATTTGTCCAATTTATACTCATCTCATCCTGGCTTTGCTACCAGCGCAAAAACACAACATAATGTCTTCAATCTTCTTGGGTACAAAGTAGCATTAATGAGTTGACGAAATATCTTGGGGTGGTTATCCAAGTAATATTGACCTCCATGTCTTCATCGCCCAAGACAGCATGCATATGAAAGAAAAACTCTATTTAGACTATAAACATATTGCTACATACAATCAACTATACAAGGAACTTATACTTGTGGTTCTTTGCTCATGTCGGCACTGATTGTGTTGGCATCTTTGTAAAGGGCTACAAGTTGAAAGGTTGGTGCCAATACGAAAGCAACCGACCCAACAACAAAGTTATTTACAGCAAAAATTGTGTTGGCTGTGGCAATATCACCATTAGGATCATTTTCAGGTGCCAAGAAGCGAGGAAGGAAATAGTAGGAGCCAACAATAAACAAAATATTGCCGACACAGTTGAAAATGCAGCAGAGGAACCACCAAATTTGGCTCATAATGTGGCCAGTCTTGAGCATACGGGCAACATCAACAAGGATAGCAGCCACAAAACACGAGCAACCAGTGATGAAAAGGTAGCACCCAACCATGGAAGCAGTAGCATAAACTACTGGCACAAAGTACACAGCCCCAACAAGAAATTGTACTGATCCAATGACGTTAGTAAGACTGCATACGAATGGGAAATATGCCACAATATCATCCCCTTCACACAAGCGAGCATTAAATGTATCAACACAACTTCCGGTCAAAAAAGTAATACACCCAACCACGAACAACCAGGCGCCAATTAAAGAGCCTTCACCAACAATATCATAAATATTGGCATAGCCAGGGTAATAGAGAATTGATCCAACCAAGAAACTCCAACCACCAATAAAATATAAACCACCAGTGAAATAGTACATGAGAACTTGACCAAAGGTTTTTTGAGGGCTATTCGACCCAGCAAAGTCTGAGCTTGAGTCGTCTGGCAATGGTGTGGCTGCAAGAGGAGCTTTGTGGTCCATGGTGGTAAAACAATAATGAGTCAAAAGAAAAAAATTGTTAGAGAAATGACTACCATCGGGTGGGACTGAATATGAAGTTGCACTTTCTACTAAAAAACATACTTTAAATCCCATTTTTTACGTTTCATTTGAAATTCGTATATAAATTTGATCAAGTTGTTTTTTATTCCAAGATGGAATAAAATAAATTTCACATGAGTCACCTACCACATCATTTTAAGGTTATACTTGAGATTTGTATAGACTTTGTGATAGTATGCCACATGTTGATTAGAGTGGTTCAGATGGCAATATAGCCGCACAATACTGTTTACATGGAAGCCACAATTGACATGTGTGTGGTGTGGAAACCATCCATCTGTGTGCTGTACCCATTTATGTGAGGAAAAATCATTTCCAGATGGCGTCGAACACGAATGCGCTGTCGGTTGATGATTGGTTAAAAATCAAAAATTATCCTTCAATGTTAGGATTTTAACCAATCAGGTGCATCTGAGTTCGGTAGCGATGCAAGAAGAGATCCCGGAGGAAATCGTTCTTGGCGATGTACATGCGCTGAGGTCTTTTTAATGAACTTAATTGCAAGAATCTTGTAGACCGATATAGAATACGATTTGATTGAAGAATTCCTACCTAGAGATTTGAAAGTGATTCCGTGGATACTTCCTCCTGATCGAAAAAATTGTTACCAGGTCATTTTGACACGGAAGTTACAAAAAATGTAGACACTAAATTGGAGATAATGAATGGCTTGCAGGGATTTTAGTTAACTCTTTTACCTATTTAATAATACCCTTTAATACATACCGCATTGCGTGTTTGTGTTGATGAACTGTAGAGAAGCTTGTACAAAGGGTGAGATAAACATCCAAGCTCAAATTTCAGTTCCTCCAGTCGTGTTATTGCGCATTGTTGGATGTTAAAAGTTTGATAGGTTCCATTGGAATGAGAAGATTTTTGTTTTGATGATGTGTTTGCTAAATTTGAGCTTATCAACCTCACAAAACAACCCGTTTTTATCAAGCTGAATACAGTACACATTAAGTTGATAGACAACTTGACATTTATTTCCACTTCACATTCTGAATTATTAAGTTTACTACAAGCAATTACAAGGAACGGTTAATGTTGTAGATTTTTTCTCGTATTCTTCTCAACTTAACAATAGGAACGAACTGATTCATTGTGACTAGTATGTATGATCACGAAACTATTAAGTACCATTACAGAATATATCGTAAATGAAGTTTATTACTCTATCGTGTCTTACTTTCCTTGGAAATCTAGCAGTTGCGAAGAACCAGCAACAGTTCAAAACTTGTCAAACAGACTTTGATTGCAATTCTGATTTTCACTGCCAAGTCACTACCGATGGAACTTTTTCGATGTGTCAACCTGGTGCTCGTCCAACCCGTCGTATTTTCGTTTGTTCTGACCAAACTAATTTCCATGGAGATGATATTATGGTGCAAAACTTAAACTTTCGAGCTTGCTTAAGCCGATGTGAAGCATATGAAGATTGCAATGCAATCACTTGGATCGCTGAAACTGATCAAGGTGAATGTCGCTTGAAACATCTTGTTGATCCAATGCGTCAAGCTACTACTGACGATCGTCCGATGAAATCCTGTAAAGCAGTCATGATCAACTGGGTATTTAAACCAAATTATCAACTCCAAGGTCCTGTTCTAACCAAGTTACAAGACCAAAATTCTATGCGTGATTGTATGAATGCTTGTATGAACTCGGATCAGTGTGGTGCTGTCACATTCTACAAACACCATCGTACCTGTGTTCTTAATACAAGAGCTCGCAATTATATTCCTGTAAGTGCAAATACACCAAACATTGATGCTATTAGTGCTATTCGCCATGGTTATCGTGCTTGTTTTGCCAATGGAAATTTGAAACTCGGCGATGTTACCATTAACTTTATTGGAACCTTCCAAGACTGCAACAAGTGTATATCCTCGCATAAATCTAATGCATTTGCATGGTTAATGAGTACTTCGACGTCTGAATCAGAAGAACGCATTGGAAAATGCTATTGCAAGACTATTGATTCTAGTATGTTGTCTACCATCGCAGCTACCGTCTCGAGCGACAACAAAGGATTTATCGTATGCTTGGCATAAATCACAAATTCTTTTATCATAACTTTGTTAATACAATACAGAGCCTCAATTCTTTCATTCATGTGCTGTTGTATTTTGCATCAAGTACTAACCTTAGTATAATATTGTACTAGTAATTTGTATTTGTCTAACTCGATTTGTTGTACAGTTATTTGTCTAACACGATTTGTTTTATCTTCTTTATCACCAATATTAGTACGCAATACCCAATTTCGCTAAAGTACTTTTTCATCAGAGTAATCCTAATATGATTAATCTGCATCAAGTACTATTAATAATACCAGTGTAAAGATAATTTACGTAAAAACATGAAAAGTACATTATCTTACCGTATATATTCGAAACTTAAGTGAATGGTAAGCAATACTTAAGTGAAGGGTGAAAGTAAGGGAATACGATACTTAAATGAAGGGAATGCGAAACTTAAGTGACAGTTTTCAAAAAGCTGCGTAGATTAAATGGAGTTAGAGATCCACGTCCGTCGGGCACGTAATTTAACGTTTTCTGCTTCTTCTATTGACCCAGCAACCCTTGAATTACGTGTTCAATGTGCGATCAATGGTGATCTTCGTAGTACTGGCAGTGGAAAGCGAGCTCGAGATGGATTTGTCTGGCGAGGGGACTCAAGCAGTATGCGTTGGTACGTAACCAAAGCAGACTTTCACCGACTCAAAAGCTCACGTCCAACGATCAAGCTCTACGTATTTGGCATTGGATCACAGGTGTATACGCTCGGCTGGTTCTTTCTCGACCTTCGGTATCGCTTCTCTAGAGTCGCTCAGTTGATGGAGTTGTGGTAGAACTCCAGACACAGCGTGGCGATGGGTTAAGATTCTCAACTCAAAATACCACGGAGAAGTGTACGTTCGAAGCCAAATTACTAAAGCTGCTCATCCACCACCAGCTACAGAAGAAATTCCTCATAATATGCTCGTAGAAGATAAAGTAGAACCAGAATACCTACTTGTTGGGCCTGCAGAGTCGAGTCATGACTTATTTCTTCTTACAATTACTCTTCTTAATGCTCATGACATGCAGCCGATGGTCACTCGTTTATTTCAAAAGTTTACTCAAAAAGAAGTTAATGCCATGGTCCAAGCAGGCTTTTGGCTGTCGTATTCACTATTTGATGTGCTTGTTCAGACAGACGTCTTTACTTCTTTAGATCATGCTAATTTTCAAGGCATTCGCAATGTTTTTCGTCTTAAAAGCTCTGTGGAAAACCTTAGAGAATTTTTTGGTTCCATATCTTCTTTGCAAATCTTTCTTTGTACAATTGATCGCATTCTTGGACGCGTGGAAATTCCAATCCAAGTAATTACAGCTTCTTTTCCAGTGTATTTAAATGAAAAGTATTCTTTCGAGCCATCTAGTAGTACCAAAGGTAAGTAGTGATGCTATTTTATTGCTCATAGTTGACTAGGAGTTCCACTGGGCTCAATTGAAATTGAAATTGATCTCGTGATGGAAGAGAAGCAGCAAGTTACCATTGATACAAATGAGGAACATGAAGATGATAAAGAACAAGTGATTTTAGTAGAAGAAGAAACAAAGCGAGAATTGTACTGGGTACTGGAATACTTAGAGCTACGATTGACACACCTTGATGATACCAACTTGACAATTTCAAGTTCAAGTGGAAGTACTTGTCAAACTTCTCAAGCTTTGCTCGTTGAAAATCGTGGAATTTCATTTATTTGGAGAGATTTATTTTGCATGGAAGTACCCCCCACCGACACATTTACGATTTCAATTGCTTCAGTGGCTTTAAAATTGACGTTATCGCCTGAAAGTAATTCTACTACACTCTATCTCAACGAAAGTGATGTCGGAAAATGTTTTTATCACTGGACAACTGAAAAACCAGCTCCATCAATATCTCATAATCCACCGATGGTACTTTTGCTTAAAGTTGTATCGATTAAATGCTCTAATGCCATCGAATATGTCCGTGTTGAATGCGTCCCATCATTTTCGTCTTCTCTTACAAGTACCATAGCTTTCCACTGCATGCCATCTAACTTTGAAGTATAGTTTCCTCATCAAGCGTTCAAGTCCTTGCAAAACATCAAGTAGATATCCCTGGTCCACCAAGTATTTGGAGAAATATTCAAAAACAACATTTACTTAAACCATGGCAACTTAATGTGTATGGCGATAAACTACTTGGAATAGCTCCATTGAGTTTGGAATATTTAACAATGCTGAAGCAAGAGAAACAGTGTGACTTATGTGGTGAAGCCTACGATGAAAAACATAAACATCCTGGGCATCCAATTACTTGGACAACTTACACAGCATTTGATGTTTACATTCCAGCAATAGCAATAGATTCCAAAGAAACTATAGGCACCCTTCATGTTGTGTGTACACTTCAAGACAAATACCCTATTGATCCAACATTATCCCCACCTGATGACATGAGTCCAAGTCTGCCTGAAATTGACATGAACACTTCATTTTCTGCTCAAGAAGACAACATCTTGCCAAGCCATGACCAAGTCAAACCACAAGCTGTACAAGAACTCAGAACAAACCCAAAAGTTGTCCATCGTGAAGAGTATGAAATTCCAGTTAAGCAACCTCGCGTAAGCTCAATTCTAAGTCAAGCAGCTAATGGTTTTGTATTAGAATGAACCAGTTTACAATTCCCAGCAATCATGTTTTTGTGCAACTACACAGGAAAATGCTAAAGCAGCTTTAGCTAAAGAAAAGAAACAACTTGAGCAAAAAACCAAAGAACTCCATGCTACTCACTCTTTACGCATGCAAGCACTTGAGACTGAATGGGCTCTTCGAGAAAAGGAACGCATGCAAACGGTAGTGTTAATTGCATGAATATGCACTAAGAGTATTCCATAGGTTCGAACAGCTCAACAAGAATACATGCAACTAGAATCCCAACTTCGTAAAACTCTTGGGGATTTAGAGCACCGTGAACGACAACTCAAACACGCTGAAGAACTTGCAGCACATCAGCATGAGCTTCAGAAACAAGAAATTGAAGCTTTGGAGAAGCGTCTAAAGCGAGAAACAGCAGTCACATTGCAGAGCATGGAAGTCCAAACTCAAAGACTTAAAGAGGAATTGACAGCTATGGAAAATCGGGCCAAACGTGCTGAGAACATTGCTTCAATGCTCGAATCGGACATGGCTACAATTAGAACTGAACTAAGGAAGAGCCCCGAGCATGCTTTACGCCAAGAAATTGCCAGAAAAGAAGCCACAATTGTCAATTTGGTAACACTTTTTAGTGCTTTAAGCACTTAGTTGGAATAGGAAAAGCAACTTCAGGATGCTCATCAAGAAAAAGTCAAAGCTGAAGCTGTGCAAAGAGACTTGGTGCAGCAAGTGGAAAGACTCACGTTGTTGCTACAGCAAGAAAAACGTAAGCAGGAAGAGGAGAAGACTGGAGAAATTGAAAAATTACGCTTGAAATACCGAGCGAGAGAAGAAAGGTGTTTTCTATCCATCCCATGTTTGTAATTGTGTTGTAGGTACGTCCTGAATGGAGATAGAGAAGAACTTCGAGCAATAAAGAAACAACTTGAGCTTCTCCGTGAAATGCAGTCAGCACCAACTTCATCAACACTACCAGAAGTAGTAAGACTCCAAGCAGAAAAAGATGATCTTTTGGTGCGAGGAGGGTATTCAGAAGAGAGTCCGATTATTCAAGAACTTGATCGACGTATTCTCCAAGCCAAAAAAAGTCAACTCTACTACTCTCGGCCTTGAAGAAATAGCTGAGTTTTGAACAGAAGTCCTTGTAGAATGAACCTGGCACCTAGAAAACAATTACCCAAGAATATCGTTTGAAATATAGTATATTTGATAGTCATGGAGGCTTTTCTACGCTTGCTCTCTCATTTCACGGTTGTATCTATAGTGAGCATCATAGTACAAACTCGTTGTAATTCTAACAATACCTTTGCAAATCTTGTTCTTGGGCATCGTTCCATGGCTCCTTTTCTTCATCGGTCATTGCAAGCCACAAGTCTGTCAACTTGGACATGAGTTCGACGATTCCAGTTCCATCAGGCATTGACTCACGAACTTCATTGCGTTTGGCCAAACTAAACAACACATACGCACTACGTGGTTTCTTGACAGGTTTTTTGCCTTCTAAAAATTGGGTTAGAGCCAAGTTATCATAGCAATATG